>JAQGCI010000088.1:0-11358 GCA_034699525.1 Atropacarus striculus
GATGCACATGTAAAACGTAATAAATATTTAAATAGAAATATTTGCTAGAAATTCCCCAATTATTGTTTATCTATTTGCTCAAACCCAAGCTAATACTTTTCTTTTAAATTCAAGACAGTTGGGTCGCGAAAATATTTTTATCAGGACAAAGAAAAAATTTGAGAACCACTGGTTTAGATGTACTCATAAATCTTTTATTATGCACATGTTTTTTCAAGTTTATTTTCGTTATTTGCCATTCATTTGATAAAAATAATACTAATTATTGTGTAATAAATTTTTTTAGGCATTAAAATTAAAATATTGGGTAAAGTTAACTAATAAATCAAAACTTCCTAATAGCCATCTCGCGAAAAAAACTCAAGAGTTATAAGAAATTGCAGAGGAGTTAAAACAATTTCTTATAACTTTTTAATTTATGTGCGGCACTGTGTGTCCGTATATAAATATAATTGAAATTTACGCATCAAATAACTTACGAATGCTAAACCTGATTTCCACCCAAATATCTCCCTCACATACAACTTACAGTGGAATAGTCCTTCTCTATTGTTATATTACTTGTATAGCGCAGTAAATTATTTTTTAAAATTTTCAAACTAAATTTTAAAAAATCATATCATATAAATTGCTTATAATTGTTTAATATTTTTTTAGATGTCTTCACTCAATTAAAATTGAGGAAACGCCACACGTGAATAAATTCAACGCAATCAATAACACCAAATTTAAAAATAATTAAAGTAAAAATTTTTCAACAGAAATTAATGCTTTAACGCAATGAATCAAATTCGATATATTAATAAGAATGAAAAATATAATAAGGGATTTAAAATATTTTCTAACTCAATAAAAAAACTAGTGGACATCGTAAGTGGTTATAATAAATCAATTAAAATTTATGGTCAACTGTCAGACGTGTAACTATCATATAATAACATTCAGATAACTTTAGGAGAATAGAAGAATACTTGTTATGATAGAGTATACACTTAGCAATCAAAAAAAGGTCATTCATCATACGCAATGCACACACAATCAAAGCTGTCCTTTAATTAATGGAGTTTTTCGCTGTTGAACTACGATTCGTCATTTCATTAAAAAAAAGTGGTGCTGCAAACGCAATTGAAAAGAGTTTTTAATTCTTTTCACCAACAAAAAGCATCGCATCATCTCAGCTCATAAACCTCGTAACAAAAGATAACGCTGAGAACGCAATATTTAAATGCCAAATTTTACTTTTAATATCGGCGGTTAAAAAAGGAGAAATGTGATATACCGTGCTATATATCAATTTATAAACGAGTATAGTGTTGTTAGTGTGCGTGTGTGCTTAATACACATACAAATTACAAAAACAAAATTAAATTGCGATTTGCCAAACATTACTCTACTGTATATTAAAATACACAGTCTATTATTATATAGAATTTTTAAAAATATTTTAAATATATTAAATTTCGCTGCTATTTGTTTGATAAAAGCATTTTCGGTGCTTTGGTATAAACACAATTGATCGGGAATTATCTTACAACAAAATAAAAAGTATTCAGTAAATTTTTACCTCGCGAATAGTTGCGCAGCAAAATGATTTACCATAAGTGCAAATACCAAAATAGGGATGACGTTGAGACATAAACCAAACATTAAAATAAGTAAACACTTGTTGGCCAGAGCTGTCAGAACCAAAGTGTGCGGAGATTTTTCAAAGTCTCGTTTAATTATCATATTTATTATTGTCTTAAAATGATTATAATAACTTTTTTGCTGAGTTTAATAGATACTGAGATACTACTGTAGCACTTAAATAATTATTACCACACCAATGATTAAATTATTATGAAATTATAATTATTGCCACTCGAGGACAAACATATAGCAAAGTTTTAATAGAAGTTTTAACGTCCGTGAAATCTGTCATCGCGTAACTAAAAACAAAAAAACTAAACTAAACAAAGAAAAAAAGCATTCTTTGGAAATGCATTTGCTATGTTTATATGATGCGCATTGTATTGGTTTGAGCATCAATATAGTTATAACGTTATAATGGTTGCATAATGCAGCGTTTGTTTGCTGATAATGCGAATATGAACTAAGGCTACACTACTCATACACAATAGATGTATGAATTGTAGGATGAATACGTAGGATGAAGTTTTTCCACTATGCTGTTTCATTTTTTTTTAGTTCACTCCCTTATTTCGAAATCAAATGTCTTAACTAAAGATATACGTTTTTAGCAACAATACCAGAATTAAGCCTTAGGAGTGTTCTGCCGCTATCTATCATGCTTTTGATGATACATCAGACATGAATGCTTGAACAATATATGCTTCACTGCCTTCCATTGAACATACAAACAACTGAGTGACTGCTAAATTCATTTCATTCACTCTCAATACAGCAAACTGTAATCGCAATGCTAGAAATTATTACCATAACTATATAGACAATACCATACACATAGACATAGCATTAGCAAGAATATTGGTAAGAGTTGTTAGTTGTTAAATTATTATCATAACAGATCAAACCACAGAATTATTTTTTTGATTAAAACAGAAATGAAAGGCCAAATATTAATGTCATCCATGAAATAATTGTTATGCTATATTACGGATTACTAAGCTTTATTCATTATATTATTATTGTTCAGCCATCACTCTCACACTCGACGATTTCGATATCTGCAGTACAGCTGCACAAATGTCGTGACAGTCTCTCGCTCTCTCACTCTCCCCATCTCTCCCTCCCTCCCGCTCTCTCTCCCTCACCCATCACTTCTCATTACTTTCAATTAGAGATGGGTTTAGATTAGCATTTAATCGGTACGGATAAGTATTTTTTATTTTTTACTAATTGTTTGCGAAGCGGATTAATGAGTCTCTCAAGGTTTCCATTTGTGAATTGTTATGCGGATATTTATTTATTTTATTTTTTTTACAATGCAGATCAAATGCGACAACACCTTCACATTTTTTTAGAAAAACTCGCATTTACATCAAACATACTCAAATATAATTATTACGTCTACTTTTATGAAGAAAAAAAACTATTAAGCAATATTCATACTTTTTGTGTTAATTTTAAACAGAATTCACGCTTACAGCGGAGAGTTCTTGAATTTGAGAAATCGCTTTCACCGCACATAACACTGTTGGACGATTGGATTCAAAGAGTTTGACATACAGTAACAATGCTAATTTGTTATTGTTTTTGTCCGTTAATCGCGTTAAACTATCAAAAATTTGTGAGACCAGATATGTCCACTGGTTTCTCACTTTTAATGACCAATTCTCACTTATATTAATGAAGTCATTGTATTGTAATTAATTGAATGTCCCGAAAACTCTATCTTATTTCATAACAAAAAATAATAAAACAATTTAATATCAAATATATTAACTGATAACTAAAATATTTTTTAAAATGAAATAACTAATAAAGTTTTTTTGAAAATTAATATAAATGAAGTCATTAAAAATTAATCGCATTTAAATTTACTAACAAAACCACTTAAAAAAGTTATCGTATTTATCTTAAAGAATTATTTTTTTAGATAAAAAATAAGTTTAATTTATAAAAATATTTGAGAGATTTTAAATTTATAAATTAGATAACAGTAAGAAACACTTTTCAATTAAATTAAAAATATACAAATTTAATTTAATTTTCTAGTATAATTTTTCAGATATAATCTGTTCACCATAATTAAGAAAACTTCAAACTTATCTTAAATTTTCAATAATAAGTTCATTTTCATTTATATAAACCATTAAACAATACGATTAACAATTATAAATAGTACTGTATGATCACTACAGTATAATTAATTTGAGTAAATTTACTGAATCAAATGTTGCATTGTTGCGGTACGGGATAATAAAATTAGAATGAGTCCATATCTCTAGTGATATTACTAACAAATAAGAGAGTTGTATGCGAGTTGGCTAATGTTTCGCCTCTCAATGTCTTTTTTGATTTGTTGTTTGTGCAAAATTCACTTATTTATACGCGGGTGGTCAGTCTGTCAGATTGATCACAATCGGTTTTCCTATCATAATAGCGACTTATGGATGTCAATGACAAGCAGAGAGTTTATGCCTAAAACACGTTTTTTGTTTGATGCGCTGCCTTTGATAAGTTAGTGCTCATTCGGTGCACAACTTAAAAGATAATAATCAAGCATTCAATTTAAATGATAGCTGTAACTCTCTTGCACCTACTTATGCATTTATAAGAAGTGCTTCCTTGTTTCGCGTCAATGAATTACAAGTTGATTTACACAATGAGTCCCAAGTCAGCATTAGCAGCATTATTATCCAAAGTGTTGTCCACCACTAGTTTATCCAAGTGAAAACAGACACTTTCTCTCTCTCTCTCTCCAAGTTTTATGCTCTTTATGCTACATTTACTCCCATCTTACTTCTTACTGATGTAAAAGTAACATAATATCATACTGATTCAAATTATTCCACTTTAAATGATATTATAGTGAAACAACTTTTAATGGTAGTGTATTTAAAGCACAGAAATTACTCTATTACTATCTCGTATAGATATTAAAGAAGATAAAACTGCGTAAAATGGATTTGATAATCAAAACTAGTATTTTGCTAACTTTCAGTGTTAAATTTTTCTGACTAAACATAAAAAAATATTATATTTAGTTTCTTTAAATTGGAATTCGTATCAGAACCTTCTATATTAGTTCAAAAGTTGTCCGCAAAGTTTTTAACCGTAGTTTTTTAGTGAAAACTCTGTGCTACTCTCTCAATAGTCCTTACTCATTACACTTCTTAAACTTATTTAATTTTGAATTTTTAATAATTCATTAATTATTTAGCTTTTAAAACCGAATACAGTGTATTTTTGCAAAATATAATTGTCAGAAAATTTCATTTAAAGAAACAAAATTTTTGTAAATGGTTTATACTATGAATTTTTCAATATAAACAAATCAACCCAACCAAACAGAAAAAAAATTTAAACATTACTATTATTAAAAATTATTTTCATATAAACCAATAACACATTAATATTCATAAAGTAAAGTAAATAAATAAAATTTTCGCATTCACATTTAATATAACCTGAAATAATAATTGTTTGGCTAACTGTTTTATAATCAAACATTATTACAGTAATATTGTCTTAATAACAAATGAATTATATGATTAACTTTACTAAAAGATTTTATTTTCGCTATCTTTTTATTACCAATTTATTATAAGAAATTTTAATTTTTATTCACATCTTCACAACAATACCCGCAATTTTTACTACCTTTAATTGTTTTAATAATTTTTCAATTACCGCAAAATAATATATTAAGTGTTCTGTTGAAGTGCTAGACTTTTTACCCTACAATAGTCGCTGAGGACAATTGTTTGGGCTCATGAGTTTAAAGGACTGGTTGCCAGTAAAAATTTCGCTTCGTTTGATGCCCAAAACTTACGATTCAGAATCTGAAACCGTATCTAATGCGACACACCCTGCATAAGCATATATGAATTTCAGATTTTCTTTGTATGTCAGTCACGTTTTAATCATAATAAAGCAATTTTCACAGTTTTATCATAATAAAAGGATTTTTATATGTCCGTCTGTTACACAAATTTTAATTGACAATAAAATAAATCGTAGAGTTGAATATTCCAATTTTTGGTAGAAGTTCATTATTAAACCCAAATTTGAATGGAATATTCTGCTTAATGTGGAAATATTATTTTTGAATATAAAATGCTTAACAAAATTTTAAACAACATAAAAACTGCTTTAAAAAATAATTTTTTGAGGTTTATCTAAATTTTTATTTAAAAAAATGTTAATGAAAGGGAGCGATCATACACTATTTTAACATATACAGTATGTTTCGAGCTTGTTTTACACTAGAGTTAGAAATTGAGACCAAATTTAACTCCAACTCCAACCAACTCCAATATACATTCAAACCAACTCCACTCCAACTCCACAATAAAAACCTAAAACTGCTTCCAACTCCATCCCAACTCCACTAAAAATTTCATTTTGCATTCCAACTCCACATGACTCCATTAGAGTCTCATTCCAACTCCAATACCAATTTTGATTTTTTGTTCATCATTATAATTATATAGCATTTTTAAAGTAAAATATTTCACCATAAATAAGTAATACATTTAAACATTATTTAATATTTTTAAAACAATAATAAAAATGAAAAAAATGAATAATAATAAGTGTATTTTGTTGAAATTTGTGGAATGGAATGTAAAATTTCCAATCCACATTCAAATTTTTTAGCCAACTCCAATCCAACTCCATTAAAAAGTATTTTGACTACACCCATACTCCACTAAAATTAGTATAATTTCATTCCAACTCATCAAAAATAATTTTTCTTCCAACTCCACAATTTTCCACCGAATTTTCTCAACTCCATTCCCACTCCAGTGGAGTTGTAGTTGCGATTTCTAACTCTATTTTACACCTTTGAATGTATGCTGATTAAAAAAAATTAAATTTAACAATAGTAAAACACAACACGAGAAAATTTTGTACACTATTTATTAAATTAATTGCACACAAATTAAAAGCATAATCAATTGCTTATGAGCGAAGGTTTTAATCACACTTTTTTACGCGCAATTAAAATTGAATTAAGAAACTATCTTTATTTGAATAAATCGCTCGCAAATGTTTTTATTAAATTGTTTAGTCTGTTTAATCAACGTCACAATTTTAATTTAAATAGAAATAAGCGAGATAACATTTTTAAATAGTAAAAGTATGTGATTAGTAAAACTACTATGAGTTAAATTGTGCGAATTAAATGCTCGAAATCAAGAATCTTAATATTGAATAAATCCAATAGTACTCATTAAAAGGATGGATAGTAAAAGTGCATTGTCTTCGGCTCATCAAATACACGGTCATTTAAATTTTGCTAACCACTCACTCGTTCCCCTCTCCCTCTCATTCACTCTCACGCACACATTCGTGGCGAATATACGCAATATTTTTTCTCTAACCAATAAAACTTATTGCGCGAAGAATGCGAACAAAATGAAATGACTGCTAACACAGCAAACAGTGGAGCAGCTATGACTTCGATATGAGCTAAAATTTGCTCACTCGACCAAACGACTGAACAAGTGTACAGCACAACTATAAGATAGTATATTTACAGGCGATCTTCAGACAAAAAAGCCCTCTTTTGTTACATGACTAATAATTAATCCACTGAAAGGCAAGGGAGCGGAAAGATGAGACAATGAAATTGAACTCGCTCTACCAAATGCTGGCATTCGCATAAATCCTATTATCGATCAACTGCGACAACTCAACGACTAGTCCCAACTTAGCGAGTTATGCGAGAATATTAAGTCATATATAACAGCACAAAGTGGCCAAAACTCTAACAAATAAACATAAACCTCTGTTTTGATTTTGTGCTCAATCGTTGTACTAATCTACGACTAATGTTACCATAGTTTTATAGTTTTTGTTACTACAAAATCAAACAAATTTTAAAAGTAGGTTCGAATGTTAAATTAATTCATCGCTATTTTCTGTCAACTTTTAGGCCGAAATTGTTGAAAATAATGTTAAAGCTGTTTCTGTTTTTTTTGACAACGTGTAAAAAACTTGCTCTACAGTAAAATGAATTTAAGTTGAACCTACTCTTCAGACATATGAGAATAAAAATGCTAACTTATCAAAGTTATAAAACATTTTGAAAAATTCAATGCCCACACTAAATGACATTCGTTGACCTGAGGATTCGTTTTTAACGCATCTTTTATAAATTATATATACGATAAACTCTTCGAGAGTTGATAAAATAAATTAAGTAAAACCAAAAAATGATTAATTGTATTATTGTTTGCTTATCTTAAGTTAAAATCAAATTTCATACTGATTAGAATTTTTTAAAGTGTATGTACAGAAGTATCTATCTATTGAATTAATATTGAAATAAAAAAGTATGCATTAAAAATCAAACATCTATTCGGACAGAGATGAGTAACTGCCACTAAAAAACTTAAAAAGAGTTATATCGTTGCGGGAGATAATACGCTGAATAAAAACAGTGATGCGTACGATAAGTAATTTTTGTCTCCAAATAAAATGCAAATATTCATAGAGTTTGCATCAATGGTTGTTTCATTAAAAAAAATTCCCCAACAATTCACCGCTGGAGTTAACAATTATTTGAAAGACTTTATTACTTGAGTAGCTTTATAATGATTTCTAGTTGCATATATGGTATGGCATTTGCATTGCCGTGTCTTTCTCAATGTCTGAAAAGGAATTCCTTTGATAAATAGATTTAGATGATGTGTAAAAAATATTTAGTAAAAGGTAGACTCTTTCACAACTGGTGATACGCTTGAAAAAGGAAGAACAAAAGAAAATATAAGAGTCAATGTTGATTTTTTTCATTGGTTGTTATGTGAGGTCAAACTTCACTGACAGGTTTGAAAGCGTAGAATCGTTTAGGCGAGCAAGTCATCGAATTCTAACTCCATTCGCATTTGATTTGAACCTTTAAATTTAATATTGAAATTTATGAACGAATTGCGTATTAAATTATGTATGAAAAAACAATGGTTTGAAGCGATACTCATCCGCTAAATCTAAACTTATAAAGGATGCAACGCTATCATTATATTCTATACGTTTCTAAACAGTTCTCTATTTTAATTTCATTGTAACACCAATTAATCTTTAGTGAGATCGAAATTTTTCTCATTTTACTGTCTGCGCTTCCAATGCGAGATCACTGTGACTAACAATGGTTTTTAATTTGAGCAAACTTGTAGGGATTTAGTGTGCTTTGCGTTTACTGCCATAATTTGCTTTTACCAGTTTTTATGGGTAATGAACAGAAAGAAACGCTGAGAGAGAGACTGACATGATGGCAAAATCCAGCTTAAGATATATAAACTTTTCTGTATTGTGTATTGTGAGTGCATTTGATGTGAATGTACACTTTGCCACTCAAACTGTGGTATGCGACCCTATCGTTAAAAATATTGCTGCAAACGTATAACGTTATTGCACTTTCCTTAACTTTATTACCGAATGTTCAAACAAGCATATAACCATTTTTATTGCAAGCGTATATTTATTTATTATTGATTTGTTTTTAACTAATCTATAATTAACATTAATTTAAAGCAAGTTAAGTTACATTATTTAGAATATTGCAAATATTATTTAAAATATGAATAAATTAAATATTTATACTATTATCATTTATTTCTAGAGATTGTGAGTCAGTGTTATATAGACTATTACTAAAAATATAAAGTGTAAAAAATATAAATCTACTGTAACAGTGTAGACTAAGTACAGTATTTCTCAGAATTAAAAAATAATTTAACGATTTCAAATTATTTTTTGCCCACTACTATTATTTCGGCTAAAAATATAAAATTAGAATTAGAAATATATTTTGGAAACTTTTAAAATATAAATTGCAGCACTTTTAAATTAAATAATTTTGATAATTAAAAACTGTTAATAAAATAAAATTGCAGTGGAATCCAAAAACTTGTTTCTTAATTCAAATTGTGTGACAAGTCATGGCAGAGGCGAAATAAAAAAAAGATTAAGAAATAAAAGCTAAAGAAATCCTTTATTTTATTTTGGGCTTATTCTTTCGTTATTAAAATATTTCTCTACTCAAATAATGAAAAATATAAAGAAAGTTCCTAGTATTAAATACAACAAAAGAAGCCGAAATCGATTTTTAATTTAAAACATTTTAGCTCACATTGTTTTTAAACTATTATGGCTGAATTAGGGAAAAAATTTTTCTTCATGGATGCATGTTTTTTATCACCGAGGATACAAATATTTTGGATATCATATCACTATAAAATAGCCAATTGGTTTAATATTTTGAATAATTGAGTGTAATGGGTTGTGTTAATTATTTCAACTAATCACAACTTCTATTTTAGTATTATTTTTATCTAAGTTAATATTCAAACAAACAGTTTGAGAATAAATTTAAATAAAACAGATTTCTGTATGATATTGCAGATAGTATTTGCAGTAAAATTTCTTATTACTCAAATAACATGCGAGCTGGTTCTGAATGTTAATTCATCCTAAATAAGTAAAACTTGGAATAAACTGTTTTAGGTTTCTTTCTTATTTTGATTTCACTACACTTTGTACTGTTGTTCGCAAGAATTACAGAATTTCTAGAAAACTTGATTTTTATTGTTGTTGCGTTATAACAATAAAATTTGCATTAAACAACAGTGTGTTGCGCTATCATTTTAATGTTATA
Organism: Atropacarus striculus; assembly: GCA_034699525.1. Lineage (NCBI taxonomy): Eukaryota > Metazoa > Arthropoda > Arachnida > Sarcoptiformes > Steganacaridae > Atropacarus > Atropacarus striculus. The sequence goes on from JAQGCI010000088.1 coordinate 10,289, forward strand.
CGTAATACTAATTTTTGTTTCTCTTACTTTTATTCATACAATGCATTATTTAATGAATAAACAAACAAATTCACGGATGCACACGAGCGAATGATTCTATACAAACAATGTACTCACTGTTAGTCTTTTTTGATTTTAAATTACATATTATAAAAAGTAATGATGTCTATAACGCAAAATTTACTAAAAGTAAGAAATTATGGTTTTGTTTAACATAACTAAAAAAAATTTGGAAATCCAAAATCAGCTAATATTGTTAAATAATTATAATTCAGAGAATGTGACTTTCGTTAACGCGTTAAATCTATTAAAGCGATAATCATCAATAAAATACTGAAAGACTTTCCTCACCGCATCCTAATTAGTATATTGTCAAAGTAGACTTCACTTTTCTGCCGCAATTTAATACTTCTTCAGTTCAAATAATAATAATAAAAAAATCTTTAGACATAAATTCTATAAACAAATTGATTTGTTAATGTGTTATTTATAACTAAATCTACTGTAACTACACATTAATGTTATTCAATATTAGTAAAACTGATCCTTTAACTTCACTCTAGATTTTTTAGTTTTTGTTCAAATAGTATTAAAGTTTTTAATGTAGTTATATGACAAAGATTTATATTTATAGCAGCACTTTTCAAACATCATCGCAAATATGATTTTATTAATAGAAAACAATGCGCGCTAAGTTACGCATAAAACTATTATAAAATTCAGTTTCGCCCGCGTTATTGAAAACTGCGACAATTCTATGATTTGATGTCAAAAAATGGATATATATTTGCTGAGTTATAGCATCATCATTGAAAAGTGGATATAATCCTATAACATATGAAGCCATTAGGAGGAGAAGACTCGTTTTGGCACTTTGTTGTGCTGGCAAATCTGAGGATGCCAGCAATCTTTTGTGTTATATTTAGAGTTTATTCTACCAAAATGAATAAATGCTGGACGAGAGAAAAAAGTAGTTGCCATCAGAGAATATAAGCGAATTTTCATCACTATCGCCATTACATTCTGCACTGGCGCTGCACTACTCATCTCATCTCGTAAACTTTAATAGT
>JAQGCI010000089.1:0-11358 GCA_034699525.1 Atropacarus striculus
TTAATAAAATAGAATTAAACACGTATCCAAACTCTCTTGACCTAAAATTACTTAATGATTTTTCCAAAAATTTTACAACGTAAAACTCATTTATTTAAAAGTTATAGTTTTGGCTTTTGGTCCGGCTTTTTTCGAGAGTAAGCCTGTAAAACGTCATTACTTAAAAAAATCATTGAATTTGAACGACAATTTTTCACTTTACTCTATTTTTCGGAACAAATTCGGAAAATCTTGAGAATGCCATTTTTTCGGAGTTTTCGGAAAATTAAATAAGTTTAATTTTATTCGTTATAAATTATTTAATGCATATATTTTAAACTCCGAACGTTTCAATCAAAAATAAAAAAGTCGGATTTCCGAAAAAGTAGAGACTCTGGTGATCACAAAAGCTCATCTGTTTTGATGGACAGTTTTTTCACTTTTGGCAATTTCAATGTTTTTCGTCCTCGATCTTTCAACATTTGAGGTAAGGGGTCTAAAAAATTCTAGGGTGAGAGTTCTAAACACCCTCTGGATGACAATGGTATGAGGCAAACAACTTTTTTACTTCTTCGATGAGTTCATATTCATAACAATTTTGGATAATTTTAGTAAAAAATATGAAACAATTCTTATAATTTTTAAATTGTTTAGAAAAATTATACAGAATTAATGTTTCAAATTCTTTTCTATACAAAAAATAATAGATTAAAATCGATTTTAATTTTAAAAATTAAAAATCTGAAAAACTTCAATCTCTTAAATCAATCTTAAAAACATTACTAATAGAAAAAAAATTTCCTTAGAAAATATTACTTCACTGAGTGTTTCTAAAAAATAGTTTCAGTATGTATTAAGCGCTCGAACAGTGAACATCAAAATCTGTTCTGTAAGTGCACAGTCAAACGCAAATGGGTGCGTGTCATCAGTATGAGAAAGTGATTAAGTCCATATAAACACACTTGTAAGCAATAATGATCAAAATTTTTTATTCCTATCATACTATTTTTGACCCGAAATTTTTACGAAAAATCATCCAATTTCAAAATCCCTCTATTAATATAAAAACGGATTTAGTGATAGAGCAGTGTATCTATAGTACATCGACACACAGACAGACATGTCAAATCCATAGCTGACTTTTTCAGTGAGCTAAAAATAAATGGATATTACAGAACGGTGTTAAGAATTGACGTTAATTACTACGAGAATAAAATGAATTAATGAATGAGAATTTAGTATTCAGAATGAATCTTAGAAATGTTACAGTTTTGAGTTGTTGCGAATACTTCACAAAAGTATGTGTAAACACATATTTAACATGAAAATTTTTTCAAAGTTTATCGTAATTGGTAATAGTGACAAATTTACACAAAACACCGATATATTTAGTTGAGATTTTGATAATTGTTGAAACAGAAATATAATGTAAGCAAAATTGAAAATAAGTTCATACCAAAATTTGCAACTATTTGTCCAAATTTGTTCATCATTTTGTTACGTTCATAATATCATAGTATGGTTGCATTTAGATTATAACACAAATATACGCATTTTTGCTAAAATGAGTGAGAATGAGAAATGGAGGCTAAATCGTATGACATTTTTAGAATAAACATTAAATTAGAAAATAATCTAAAACTCGATTAAAAGTGTGCTTATTGTATAAAAACAACATTTGTTTACAACCTTAGGTTTTTGTTTATAACCTTAACTTAAATATTCACTTAAAATCATTAAATTACTGTAAATAATGATTTTGTAAATAATAATGAATATGTTTATTGTAGATTATTTTATCCAATCATTCATCAAATTTGTTAATCGAAATCATTGAAATGATTATATCAAACACCAAAATTGAATATAAAATGTTTTTTGGTTAATGTGAGATACGTTTTAAATCAATTTATTAACTATTATTATAGTAAGATATCATCGATACCTGACATAAATATTTTCGTTTAAACTAATTCTATGCAATATAATTCTATTCAATGAATATATTGTATAAAATTATGCAATAAATTAAATTAAATTATTTTACAAATTTGATATAAACTGGTAAAGAATATAAACAAGAAAAAATAGAAATGTTATTTATTCGTTATTCGCATGAAAACAAGTGCGTGTAACTGCGAAAACAGTTTGAGTTTGATGTGTGCATCGCATTCAATATAATACTGTATAGAATAAATATCGTCGAAATTACATTATATTGGAAGCACATCGACATAGCAATAGCATAGCGTTATTCGCTATTCGTTACGTTATACGCAATGCAATATTGAATACGACAACCATTACATTACATTACCAATACTTACTAATGCACCAAACAATATCACTAAACAATACTAAACATTACGAAACTATTAAATGATTAAATCACGCCATTAAACAATAACTTATACGATAAATTCGGTTAAATTATAATTAAATAATTATAAAAAATGTGTTATAAATATAATTAAATGTTAGGTCAACAAAATATGGCCGCAAACGATGCGTTGTGTTTCTCGCATCTCATATTTCACTAAATATCGCTGCTATTAACGCAATCATTCGCATTAAACTATCATTAATATGATTATTAGACATCGTATTAATAAATAGTAGAGCACTTATCACTTAAATCAATGAATTAATCGCTGAATTGTTGAAGAGTTTGATGAGTGACAGTTACACAACTCGTTCGGAACGCAAACAAATTCTAATTTAATTAATAAAGCGTTAAAAATATGAATATAATTGATGGTTGTGTTGTGGATGGATAGTTAGTGATGCGTTTGGTATGATTTTGATGTTGATTTGATTGCGATGTGTTTAACAAAATCGATTAATTTCTCGTTATGAAAACACAAATTTTGGTTCTAGTTTGTATAAAATCTCATTTCTGCGTTTAGTAGCAGTGTTTGAGTCCACATAGAGTCCGTCGCATAACTATATATAACGCGTTTGTGTTGTTTGGTGTTTCAATGCGCGCATTATTCACTGCTTTCGTTGCTGTCTGTCGCACATAAACCATACCAACCATACCACGCACTAATACTGTATTATCCAAACGATTAAAGTGTTAACAAGTATTAACTATTATTAAGTCATGAGTGACGCAGCCAATCAATCCGCAGCAGCGGTTAAATCAGAGAATGCGGTTAAAAAGGCAAAGAAAGCTAAAGCAACGCCTAAAAAGTCTAAAGCGCCGTCAAATCACCCAAAATATCTGGATATGGCTGTCAGCGCTATCACTGCTCTTAAAGAGAGAAACGGATCTTCGCGTCAAGCGCTTCACAAGTAAGTGAACAGAGACTATATGTTTTGAATTGATACTAATTGCCATAATTGTCTAATTAAAGGTACATATTATCGCATTTCAATGTCGGACACGATCCCAAAGCTGTTAATCTTCACTTAAAGCAAGCATTGAAACGAGGCATAGCATCCAACATATTGAAGCACGTGAAGGGTCAGGGAGCGAGTGGTTCATTCAAATTGGCTGAGAAACCATCGAAGTCAGCGCCAGCAGCGAAGAAAGCGCGTCAACCACCGAATCCAAAGCCAAACTCTCCTAAACCTAAAAAGGCTTCGCAGCCAAAAGTGGTGAAGAAAGCGAGCGCTAAGAAGCCATCGAAGGCTAAGAAGGCTCCAGCAAAGAAAGCGTCGTCTGCTGCGCCATCGTCTGCCGCTGCAGCCAAAGCGCCATCCGCTCCAACACCCAAGAAAGAGAAAAAGGCAAAGAAGCCCAAAACACCGAAACCAAAGCCAAAGCCGGCGAAAAAGTCACCCGCAAAGAAGGCTAAGCCATCGTCACCCAAGAAAAAGGCACCAAAAAAGGCTGCTTCGAAAAAGTAGATGTTTCGATGGTTTCATTTCACATAAATGTACATTTAGTATATTATTAATCGCATCTAAACATTAATATTGTTATCGATATAATACTTACGCATTGACTCAATACTTTATTGACCACAGAATCCAATTAATCATTACTACATCGCAATCAAAATCGGCATCATTTCACTCAATTAATACATTTATCGCTATTTTTATTCGCATTAATACATAGATTTTCATTTTTTGCATTTTTTTGTTTTCTAATTTCTGTGTAAACATTAAAACACATTAAATAGTATAATATTGTTTAAATCGGTATTTTATTGAGATTCGAGCGAAATATTTTAATTTTGTAAATTATTTCAATGTAATATTTGATATCAAATAAATATATGAAAACATTGCTCATCACATACTAATATTGTCTCTAATTATTTAAAGTGGATTTAGTTTGAAATTATAGATGAAATAGTTTAGTCTTTGTCACATTCGAAATGGTAAGTGTGTTAGCAATATGTAACAAACAGCGAAGAATATTCGGCACAAAACTTGTATAACTTTTCTATTGCCTTAACAGTAACTGTAATGCGCTGATTGATTGAAAATACGTAAACACAAACTTGTTCGGCAATGCATGATCGAATCAGTGTTTTCCAAATCCATTATTTGACAGGGGATAACTGGCTTGTACTTAAAACCATCAAACTCACTAAACTTATAAATTTGCCACACATTTACTTTTTGACCATAAAGTAAAATGCGAGAAACGTCTATAATTGGGAACAAACTCTTTACTTCGCACCGCAACCACCTTTCATCTCTAGAAGAACATTCTTAATACCCTCTCATATTCCACAACTTGGATAACACTGAATACAGCTGTTTTGAATACGTAACTTATATGTTTGCTGTTGTGCTGCTGCACTCTATCGTCTAATAAATCAGTTAAAACTAGTAAATATATTTATGTGGTATAGCGTATTAGGATTTAGTGAATATTTATAGTGGCAGCGAAAACCAACTTTTTTTATACCTAATGTTTTTTTAAAGATTTTATTACTGGCATATATTTTTACAGTACTAGTTTTCATGTTATGTTTATAATTTAAGAATAGATTTATTCACTTTAAAACTTAATAATTATAAAGCATCAAAATCAAGCATTATTATTAAATGGTGAATTTAGTTGAATTAGAATATAGTTATAAAGTAGCAATCATTAAATCTAAACAGATTATGCCTCAATTTTTGTACAAAAGTACGCATATTTTTATTTGAAACGATTAACTGCGAAGTGAACAAAATTGCTTGAAAATAAGTAATATGTGTTGATCCAAATCAGCAGTAAATAGTAGTGATTCAAATGTGGAAACATATTTGAATACATGCTCATAATGCTAAATATTGATAAAATAGAAAACCAATCAATAAAATGTATATAAATATTTGGAAATACTAAAATACGTTAATACCTCGAAAAACACTTGTTGTAATCTACCGATAGTCCATCTAAACCAGTGATTTTTAAAGCTTTTACCCTGCGATTCGCAACTTTGAATGTGCTCCGACAGTAACATAATGAAATGCTGGAATATTATAAGAAATAAATTTTTTTGGTCAGATTGCGCTGATTCTAAACTTTCTTCCATTTTCTCGATCATTTCTTCGGTTGGCATATCACTCTCTTCGCTCATACCATCGCCAGTTTCCATTTTTTTCATTTTCTCTTTCGCCTGTTCCAACTCATTTTGACATTTGGTATACTTGTTAACAGTTCTTTGAATAGTTGAATGAAGCATTTCCCAAATATATGACTTCATGAATTCATTTGAATTTTCTTTGGAAAAAATCCATTTCGCAACCGCTGAACACTCAATAATATTGGATTTTAATAGTTTTTCCACTAAAACAACCATTATTTGCTGATGTTTGCGCCAAACCTCAAAAATAGCGCATAAAATAGCAATCTGTGCGTCTTCTGATGTGCTTAAGGCCTTTAACGTTGACTGAAACTTTGCCAGATTTGCAAAACAGTGAGTAAATGATTTCGAAGCAACATTAAGTAATACTGTAACGAAAACGTTTATTTTTAATGGATGATGATTTGGCTCATCTTCCACTTCTTGCAAAGAAATTGGTAATTCATTAATAATATCGAGTGCTTCGTCAACAGTACAACGATCTTTAATCGCAGCCTTGAGAGCATTAGCGACTGATGTTCCGGGAAGTGATTCGGAGCCTTCTTTCTCGTATTTATTTTCAGCGGTTGGCATTTCTGGATAAAATTCTTGAAATGATTCGGGAACTGTTTCGACAACTCTGTGATGATACGAGAGACGCATACATCGTAAAAGCGCTTCTCGAATAAATTTAGGTTTTGGGTGGAGTGGGTCTAAACAAAGCGCATTACTCCAATCATCCCAACTCCAACGAAATTGGAAATTACTTAAATGATATGCAAACCATAACGAAAATCTATCGACGCACGAGGCGTTCATTGTATCTAATCTTTCGAACAATAGTTCAACTGCTTGTGCCAACTAAATAACAATTTGATTGATTTATTAAATTATAATAATCAATTAAAGTTCAATGCGATAGTAATTAATTTATAAAGACTATACCACTTGTGGCAAAGTGCTGGGTTGTAATTTACATAATTCAAGAAGTAAAGAACCATAACATATTTCCAAATATTTGCTTTTAGGTAAAGCAAATAATTCTGACAAAATAACTTCCACGATCATGTATTCGAGAGGAATTTTATGTTTTCCAGGAAAACTAAGTAAAGCTGCGGCGCTAAAAGTGTAATTTTTATCTTAATGTTTAAAGCGAGTTAAAATTAGTTAAAATAATACAAACCAATCTTTACGGTCGGTATAATTTTGATCAATAATCCATCTAAAATGTTCTTCAATTAGAAATCTTTCTATGGAATGAGTTCCCGGCAAAACAGGTCCTTCAGGACAATCAGTGTAATCAAATAATCTGAAAACAACTTTAGGATACGGATAAATATAATTAGTTTCATGAGGTGGTGGTTGAATTTGTGGTAAATTATGTTGAAGTGCTTCGCAAAGAACACTATCGAATGCCAAGTATGGACGATAAATATGACGTTCGATCCATTTATCTGATCTAAGTTTGGAAATTTGAGCCCATAAACAATCTAAATATTCCTCTTGTGGATGTGGAGTATCGGAATACCAGACACGAAGAGCAGTGTGATGATGAGTCTTTTGACGCTTAATAATACAATACATTCAATTATGTGTTTATGAGAATTTAATTTTCTAGATTACCTTATTTAAATAGTTGTCAATAGTATTTAATAGCTGTTCTAAATCTTGCTCTTTCTTTTCGTAGAGTTCTCTTCCGACCCATGGAAGTGCGGTTAAAACTGAGAAAATGAAATAATCTGATCTCGATTGCGGTATATTATCCTCCATTGACACGTCAACCATATTTTCAAACAGATTCATTAATGAAGCGGAAGATATAACGTGACAATTAACCAAATCACCAAAAAATCTGACTAACATTCTCGCGCATTCGAATTTTAGAGTTTTTAAATAGTCTTTAAAATGTCTTACAAGCATTTCAACGATCTGTCAAATGTTAACTCATTAATATAGTTAGACATACTGTAATACAATAATAATTACATACCTCTCCACCAAAGTTATAGTTTCGAGCGTTTAATAGTCCAACAAGAGTTGAATAAATGCACGTCTTTTCAGGGAATTGAGCGATACTTTCAAAACAAATTAAACAAATCTATATAACATTATGTTTTGCTAATTGTTTATAGAAATGTTGAAAAATCACTTAATAATAGTTTAAATGCATACCATTCGCAAATAATACGAATAATTTTGGTCTTAAACGATGGCAAATCCGCGTCGAGAACACTCGCCAAATCTTCTATATTTGATTCCAGTGATGACGTACTCTATTATTGAATATAATCATTACAATTAATATATGATTACGATTACAATTAAATAGACAAACTCTCTCTCCAACGCGAATGATAAGTGATTCGAGTCTTCCCTCGATTTCATCTCCAGCTTCGATCTCATTTCTCCTCCTTTTTCGTGGTCTGTCATCAGCTATTCATATATAAAGTGATAACAATGAGTTAACAATCAATTGGTGTGACAACAATCAAAACATACATTCGTCATCTAATGCTCGTCTTCGACCACTCATTCTTTTAATTGCAATCAAATTCAATTAATATGTAATACACTTAATCTATTATTAGTTAAGCGGCAATATTTGCAAATGCAATGCTTTACGGTTGAGCTCTAACTTATCACCACAAACCACAAACAAAACTCATTTATTATTTTTTAAATTAAATAAGTAGTGATTGAAAATTTTCATTGATTACGAATAGCAATTAATAGTACAATTGGGGATTTAGATGTTCAGGTCCGAGTCTTTCAGGTCTTTGCCCGAACCCCGGACTCGGACCTGGACTTCCATGATAGATTAAGGACTCGAACTCTAAAAGCTTTGTTGAACATGGACTCGGACCTCAATGCAAAGACTCGAACCTGGACTCAGGACCTCTTCATATATGTTTATTGGTGTTTTTTATTAAATTAATGCTAAAAATTATGTTTTGAAATTTTGTGTAAAAGGACATTTAAGTTAATTTAAATAATTTAACTCATTCAAACTTGAAATTGTATGTTTTATAGAAAAAAAGAAGTCCCGAGTCGGTCCGAGTCTTTTTTCCTGGAACCCGGACTGGACTCGGACTTATGAAACATCAATTCGGACTCTTAATGACAATGAATGTTTAAGACCTGGACTCTGAACCTCAAAAGACTCGAGTCCAGGTCCGAGTCCCAGGTTAACTTTTGCACATCTATAATTGGGGAATAAGATCAGTAACGGTAATCGAGTTTGCCTTTAACTGTGATTTTTTGTTAAATTTTTCAAAAAATAATGTATATTTTATATCAGTTTATATACACAAATTTATAAATTAAATTTTTTTTTACTATTAATTAATAATAAGTTAATCAATATTTTCTTCTTAAGTCCACTAATACTAGTGATGCACAAAAATTAAAGTTAATGAAATCTCGGAACTCTTCACCTTAATTCTTATTTTTTTAAAAACTCTAACATTAACCTGTTAATTACATTTTAAATTAACAAGGACCGGTTAAAAAAAATTTGACTCGAGTTGACTCACATTTTCCCGCCAATTTAATAAATTCAGTTAAAATTTATGCTTTAAAAATTTAAAACTAGTTTACGGATAGGCATTAACTAAGAGATAGCAAAGATTTTGAAGAGATCTCACAATTGATCACAACTAAAATCCGTTATTTATTTTATTTTCAAAGTTTAAAACCGTTTCAAATTAAATTCTTTGAAAGTTTTGTGGGATTAATGGCATATATTTCGATTTGGTCCTATGTTATGAAGAAGCGATTATTCAATTAACGTTTCAATATATTTATATTTTCTTTCTCAAACACATATTCGATATATTTTCATTCTAAACGGCAATCAATTTTTTCAGAAACTATGATTTTAAATTAAAGAATGAACAATCATTTTCAGGTTTAGGTTTTCGTTGACAGCATAAGCCCCAAAAACGTTTAGGTTAATGTTAGTCATAATTGATATGTGGTGATGCTTTGCTATGTAACTGCCATTATAACAATTATTTGTAATAGTGTCCCCTATACTCACTGAAATGGTTTGTGCCATAAAGGTGTTGCTCATGAGTTAAGTTTTTGATAGATTGCTATGATTGAAATTATAGTTGTTATATAGTATGCGAAAACAGTAAAAGTTAGTTGAGTTATTCAAGCAATCATGTAATTAAATTAATTTATGTATTGATTGTTGATGTTTACATGTTTACGGTGCGATGAAGTGCTTGTGACGGTTAACCATATTAAGTAATTAAGTGTTCAATTATGTGCCATATGAACATTAAATCAATCGATAGATGTTTAACACCTTTTTTATTAATCGTAAAAATGTCATCAAATAATATCAATTTATTAATATTAACATTAGTGAGCTTAACATTATTTGAATTTTCGCATTCATTTAATTTGGAGACAAGACTTCCAATCGTGAAATATGGACCAAAAGATTCATACTTCGGTTACTCAGTGGCGCAGCATTTAATGGTTGCCGAAACCACTAAACAAACCACCGATGATTCTGTGTATGTATTGCTTGTATTCTATATTTAATAATAGTTTGTGCATATAAGGCAATGAAACAGTGAAACTGTCAACACATTCCTTCGCTGTTTTGTTTGTTTACACTAATAGTTAAGTAATATTTGAGTGAAATTAATTTAATGATTATGATTATGATTAGTTTAAAATGCGATACTCATCGCAATTGCAGTGAGAATTGCGTGAAATCGCTGTAAATCGCTGTAAATCGCTGTTAGTATAACGCATTGGTTGTGTTAAAATTAGTAGATGTGGTGATTATGCGTGTTTGTTGTGTTTGTATCGCATTTCATACCACAATATTAACACATGTCTCATATTTTACGTGAATTATGAGATATTTTCGCGTTTATCGCGCATTTCTATCTCGTTGTGCATTATTTTCGTTATCAAATATTGTAATATAGTTTTAGAAGTAAGTAAATGTTATCAATATTTGGTCACTTATGGCAATTATGTAACAGTTGTTTATTTGTGTGGTGATAATCCATAGTATGGGCGAATCAAATGAAATGAAACGCATTGCTTCGTTAACACACTTAGTTTAGTGGTTGAGTTGAGGAGAAGAGGCCGCTAACCTGTTTCAAAGTTCATTATTTACGATAGTTTGGGTGTAATGCTAGAAATCAATGGGTGTAAGTGTGCATCGCTTTGAGCACATTCTCTATATGGTTATAACAATTTTAAACGCATAAATCCTAAATAAGGTGTTTTCATAACTATAATAAATACGTCAAATACGGTGTTAGACTCGAGACCATCAAATAATCGCTTAATAACATTAAATATAAATCTGCCTAAAAGTTTATTTAAACGCGTTCTTAAGCATTGTAATCGCGGAAAACTTTTTAAAAACTTATGTTTAAATAAATTTGATCTATAGATTAACCATAACAATGAATATTAAGGATTGTTAAGAATTATTTTATTGTTTTAACAAATTAAACGAAACAGAACGCAACAAATTAATGAATCAGAAGAAATAAAATAATTTCCGACAAATGAAATCTCTATAAATTTGTAGCGGGAGTGGCAGTGGTTTCGGAGATAAGCACTTGAAATAATTAAAAATAAAATTTAAAACATTGTAATTCAAATTTGATGAGTTGATTATTACAGTATATGAACATGAATTACATAATATGTAGTTGTTTAAGCTCCGTTTATAAATGCTATTTTGTAATTAATAAGGAATTGTAAATCGTTAAATAACGATTTGATTTTACAATAAAATATCATAAATCGAACTATTTATGACGAAATATGAACCAATGATGATATTAAATTGATTAAAATTTTTCTAACGATTCTAACAAATTTAACG
>JAQGCI010000090.1:0-11345 GCA_034699525.1 Atropacarus striculus
GGTTTCTACAATATAGTGGAAGAAACACAATTTTCAAAAGGCATTAACATGATGGTGCAGGTAATTGCATATTATTTAATTCTCTATTATCATTAATAACAAAGCAATTTATCTTTATTTCTATTAACGTGCTATAAATCTGAACTGTTTAGCAAATAAGGTATTGCTTGCTTTTACTTTGCTTCTCTAACTTTCATACAATTTATTAATCGGTTTTAAACTAACATATTTAACAACTTGTTTTAAGTCAACTGGAATGGGAAAATTAAAGCCTAATATGGTATTAATGGGATTTAAAGATAATTGGTTATTATCTAACGAAGATGAGATTATTGACTATTTCACTGCAATTCAGTGAGTTTTTAATTTGTAACTTTTACATATTCTTAATTCTTACTTTTTTTAACAAAAATTTTCCTTAAATAAAAATCACAAAATATAATTTACACTAAGATAAAACATTTTTTAATTTTCTACACAACAGCATAATACTCGACAAAAACCTTGCGCTCGGAATTCTTCGTTTGCCAAATGGTTTGGATTATTCGCGTTACGGAAAAATAACTGAAATAATCGATTGTATGAACGAGAACCGCAAAACATCGCTCGGACTAATTAACAAATCTTTTGTGGTCACCGACCTGTCCAGAAGCGAAAACGACATCACTAATGGTATTAACCTATATTTGCATTGATGCGTATTTTTCTAACATGTGTTTCAAGTTTCAGAAGCGAGCTCATCGTCAATCCCTTCCACTCCATGCACACCACGTTTGCGACAACAATCGATACAACCGAACAGCGATTTTCCGCGCGCTATTCTCGAATCAGTTAACCAGTTTAAGAGAAAACAAAATAAAGGCTGCATCGATGTGTGGTGGCTGTACGACGACGGAGGACTTACCCTATTAATACCTTACCTTTTAACGACTAGAAAGCAGTGGAAAGGTTGCAAATTACGCGTTTTTGCTTTGGTCACAAACCACCACGAAATCGATAAAGAAGAGCGAAATATGGCGGCGCTATTAAGCAAGTTTCGCATTCACTATTCCGCTGTTACGATGATTGATCTGCATAAGAGTCCGCGAGAGGAGAACGTGAGAGCATTTCACGATATGATATCGAAATGGATAATCAATGACATCAGTGATACCAATAATAACAGCGGAGCGTTGAAAAATAGGATCGGTATCAGCGAGACTGAAGTTTTGGCTCTTAGAGAAAAAGTATGCACTTTCCAATAAATCTGTAACTGTTTTAACTTAAATTATTATTATTGAATGGTAGACAAACCGTCACATAAGACTTCGCGAACTGCTTTGTCAACATTCCAAAGACGCCACACTGATTGTGATGTGAGTAATAAATATTACTACTTATAATTGTTTTTTTACTGAAATTAATTTGATAACCAATTTTAGGACGCTTTCATTGCCACGAAAGGGCACGTGTACCGCATTTATGTATATGGCATGGCTCGAGACACTCACCAACGATATGCCGCCATTCTTGCTGATTCGCGGAAACCAAACCGATGTGCTCACCTATTATTCTTGAGTTTCTGATTTTGTAGTTTTATTATACTTGATAGTTCCCGAGAATTTTTTGGCGGTATATATACCGTGATTCCGTTTATTTTTTACTATAAATATGTTTAAAACCTAAAGAGTTTTATGGTTAACTAGTTTTAGTAATAGAAGATAAATGAGAGTATCTTTGATTTTTTGTAATTATAAAGAAATCTTTACTTTGTTAAATCATTTAATTAACCTCAACAATAATAGTTAAATTCATAAAAACCATAAAACAAAAAAATCATAAGATTTAAAAATTTCAGTTCACACACAAAATTCGTTTGTTGTTAAGATTTTAAGTTATCAAAACATAATTATTTATTATATTCTTTGATAAAAAAAACGCAAAACACTGAAGTCGATTGACAATTGAATCGTGAATCTCATCTAATAATAGATCTGTTTAACTATAGTCATTCAATTAAAATAAGAATTATAGCTTCAAACTACCTCATCACTGAATGCAAATCTATTTAACGTTTAGTTTTGTTGATAATAGATGTAAAACTTAATTTGAAAGCATTTATACCTCTAAGTTTTTGCTAAATTTCCGTTTGGATATCTTTAATACCATTTTATGTAATCTGTAATACAAAATGTACTGTAATCTGTATTGAAAATTTAAAAAAAAACAATCTAAATTTAGACTTTAAGTTAAACAGCCAATAATATTATGTAAATATGATTTAATCATTTTCTAATTAACCAGGTTTTTGTGTGTTTGAAAAATTCCAATATTTATAAGAATTTTTTATATTATATATTTTTAAGCACATATCACCGTAATTAATGCAATTTTATTCTTTTGTTTTACTTTTTAATTAATCTTGTATTCCTTTATATTGATTTTTAAAAAATTGCTATGTATTTTATATACGACACAATACATGCAGTATTATATAAAGAAATAAAAATATATATTTAAGTAATAATCTTGATATTATCTATATTTTAAAAACTTGTTTATAAACGTGTTATAAAAAATTTGACAATATTATTTTATATAAATGACAATCTAACTAAATGTGGTTTTATTTTTATCGAAACATAGAAAAAAAATTTAAAAAAACGTGTTGTGTACGTATAATTTTAAATACGTCGCTGTAATTTAAACAGCCATTACAATCTATTAAAAAATATTTTTACCATGAAATGCTTAAATTGTTTCAAAAAATATATATTATCCTAATTTTTTAAAATATGTAAAATAAAAATTTATAGTAAACTATTTAAAAAAATAACATATAAAAACTTAAGTTTGAGTTTCAATCTACCGGTAATTTGAGTTTGTCGATGGCTTCACGAAAAAACTTGTTAATATGCGGCGCACAGAGTTGTGGTTCAGTGAGATGAATGTAATGGTCGCCATCCTCTTCAACCAAACAAAACTTGGAACAATTTTTCGCATACATATCATAAAATGGACGAAAATCAGTGCCGGCTATCACACTATTTTTACCGTTGATTATCATTAACTCGCAACTAATCGACGATAAATATTTCAGCAAACTTTGAGTATCAGTTTTTCTATTGAGTATCGCCTGCAGCCTATAATCGCGATTAAAAACGTAACCAGACTTCGCGCCATTCTTCGACAATCGCGCGGATCTCTTAATGAGACACTTAGCGCCATCAACGGTAATCTCTCCGATATGCGAATGCGCCACAATTAACGCGTTAATCGCTCGATCGTAGCTGAACACCATTTCTGGCATACGTTTGTGAACCTCTTCGAACTTTAAGAAATTGTTAATGTCTTGACGCGTTCGTTCGGCCAACTCGTCGACACCAAACACGTGCGGTCTCACCGTATCGATGCTGATCACCAATTGAACGTATTCGGGGAACAGATTAGCGAATTGCAGTGATGCCACCGCACCCATCGAGTGCGACAGAAACGACACTTTACGCCATTTAAATTGATCAACGATGCGCTTGATCTCGATAACCCAACTGATGTCATTGTACGCCACTCCTGGTGGCAGATGTGACGACAGACCGTGTCCTGGAAGGTCTATCGCTACGATGTAAACATTTTGCAGATCAAGTAATGGTATGAGTCTGTCAAACGTGCACGCGTTGTCTTGCCAGCCATGGATTGCCAATACGTTCAACACAGCGTCTGTCGGTTGGCCCCACGCTTTGGCCGCCAATTTGCCGTAAGGTGTGGCGATCTTCAGTTCACGCGATCCAAACATTACTGCACGTTATTTATGCAAAGTTTTATAATACACTCGTTGTTTATGCTTTCGATTGTATTACTTTATTTAATTAATCTTTTATCCAAAAATATATTAAAAAATGAAACTAATTTTTTATATAAAATAAATAAATTGTTAGCACAATCGCTGATTTAACTCTTACATCAAATATTAATTTTTAACGCTCACGTCAGTGAAAATACAGTGATTTCATAAAGTAGAAAACTAGCAGTTAATGACATCTACAGGCAATAAACACTTATACAGCAGTTATGCTTTTTGATTTGATTTGCAACTTCTTACAGCTTACGATTAGTTGTAAAAAAACTTTGTTAAACTGTGCGAGATCTCAACCTTGAGTAAATACAAAACTTAATAAAGGTTTAATTTTATACAGCATTAAGTTATCCTAAACTAAAATTGCGTCAATACGTCTGTACGTAATAAGGAAGCAATTTAAATAAAACTATTTTTAGTTTTGGAAAAAAAACTATCAATTCGTATAATAATTCAATTTTTCATTGAATGGTGCGGTTTTTTAATATGTTCATTTACATTTAATATGCATTGCTCATTGCAAACTTCTACGAATAATTCTCAAACTACATGTTTTTAAAGTATGTTTGTATGTAACATATCATATATATAAAATTCATAATGTGTCCCTGGTAGTCTCTATAGGCTCCTCCCCTGGAGGTCTCATCCCCGGGACCCCTATATCATTCAATTCAGTAAGAAGGGAAGAGGTCAAGTAGGGGGGTCTCGAGGTGGTTGGACCCCTCTTAAAAAAATTTTTTTGACCGTTTATATCAATATAAATTGTCGGGTAGGGGTCGTGTGGTGTCGGGTAGGGCTCGGGTGAGTTCGGGTATGGGTCAGGTGTGTCCGAGTAGGTATTGTGTGGGTCAGGGAAGGTGTCTGATAGTTCCGAAAAAGGGTAGTTTTAGTAAATGAAGAGGTCGGGTGGGTACGGAAAGGGGTCGGGTGGGTCCGGAAAGGAGTCGGTGGATCTAGAAAGTGGTCGGGTGGGTCCAGAAAGTGGGTCGAGTTGGGAAGGAAAGAATTTTTTGGTTTGGAGTTGGGAAGGTAGGAATTTATGGTTTGGAAGTGATGGAAAGGTAGGAATTTATGGTTGGGAAGTGATGGAAAGGTAAGAATTTATGATTGGGAAGTGATGGAAAGGTAGGAATTTATGGTTGGGAATATTTGTAATGGTTCGAATTTTTGGTGAGGACGGATAATATAGTCTCAATTTTAAGAAATACCTACTATTTCAGTAATCTCGAGGACCTTAAAAGTGTGATAGAATCTCCTTTTATTAACTTAATTGCCCACCAAAGGTGGGCCTTTTACCTAGTTTAATATATAATATAAAACAACAAATTAGCAAAACTTTGATAAACTATTTATTCTTTACTTTTATTTACTTTACTTAAATTTCATCAAATCAAATAAAATTTTAATTAATAATAAATTAGTAAAATAAATAATTGAGCAGTAGTCGAAATATCTTAAGCAGTAGGCACCAGCTTAACCATTCTTACAGAACCAGACGGATTCACCAAAAGTTCGAGATTATCGCTATGCTTCACTTTACCCAAATCTTTATGTGCCGTTTCGGCAAACAAATCTGTTACAGTATATTCTGTGCTATTTTTTGCATCTTTCAGTATGGATGACAGCGGATACGACATCTATAATGAATATATGAATTAAATTGTAAAATTTCAATAACCACTTAAAAATATAATCACAATCAATCAAAGCAAATATTACATATTTCGAGTCTCCATTTGTTGCGTTAGAATAATAAACGATTGCGTACGAGTGTTCGCCGTTAACCACTTGGTTCAGCTGTTTCACCCAAACCTGGTGCTCAAAGTGCCTTCCTTCCTACAAAAAATTATTTGTTACATAATAATTAATTTTAGATATTTTTAACTCGATATAAATTTTAATTGTTAAAACACTGACAGAGATCACACGTGCGCCCATTTTTCCAAGTTTATCTTGATTTACTTCAATCACCGCTTTATTTTGTAATATGCTCTTGAATTCTGGACTCAAATCTCTGAGATCGTTAGACATGTAAAGCGGTGCCGACCAAATCGCCCATAAAGCCATTTGTGTGATACTCTGCCCGTACGATAGTCCAAAATTTCCGATTGTCAGCATATCTAATTTATATTAAACAATTTATACTTATTTCATATTTCATTTTTAAAAAATTTGTTTTTTTATATAAGCATTGATCCATTTCCTAAAATGTGATATAAAAATTCATTATTTTGATTACCGGGATCGAAGAAGTGTTTAGGACCTGAATAATAGTAAAAATTAGTTATAAAAGCTATACAATATGTTATAAAATTGTTATACCATGATATTTTTCGAAAGTGTTTTGGTGTTGAGCCATAAACTCAATAATGCTGCTAACACTTGCCCACGAATCGGAAACATCGTGATAAATTCGAAATACGTGGCAATACTTAATTACTTGGTCATAGTTTGGTGTAATACCGTGCGACAATTGATACATTGGCCACTGACAGTTGTAAAGTATGGGTCTGCCTATTTTTCAATTAAATCATTATTGAATTATTTATCACATGAATTTAAATTATTATTCTTCAAGGATTAAAACAAAAATTTAGGTTAACAACTCTGAGGTGGTCTGAAGTATTATCATGAGTTTGATTGGGAGATAATCATTTACCTGTTTCGTTAAGTTCGTTACTCATCAGTGGATATAAAGTATCCATAGATTTCGGATCCTGATTACAGCCATCAAACTTAAACGAGTCAATACCCCAATCAGCAAACGTTTTGGCGTCTATTTTATAATGATCTCCGTTACCTGTTACTCCATTTTGCGCTGGATATCTATATAGTAAAATCGTTTAGTAACTGCATATCGAGACAAATGCAAATATTATAATATTACAAACTTGGCACACGTAAGGTTTCCGACGTCTCCATAAATTCCTAGCTTTAATCCTTTAGAGTGAACATACTCAGATAAAGCTTTCATACCACTTGGGAATCTCTTCTTGTCGGGAACGAGTTTGCCATCGGCATCCCTTTCTTTTTCGGACCAACAGTCATCGATGTCTACGTATTGATAGCCCACTTCTTTGTAGCCATCAGCCGCCATACGATCAGCCATATCCTTGTAAAGTTGTTCATTGATACAGGATTTTGGATATGTAACGCAATCAATATTACAAGTATATCTTGTCCACGACAGCCAACCCATCGGTGGTGTTAAAGCTAAACCATCATCAAGAGTTTTGACGAAATTGAATATACACACAGCAATTAGTAACAAGAGTACAATTTTCATTTTTAAATATTTTTTCTTTTAAAACAGTTTCTCAAATTAATTCTTTATAATAATAGTTGGAAAATATTTATATGCGATATAAGAAATCTGAAAAAATAGAACAACAACTTTGATATAAATTCTAACAAAATTAGGATATCAAGCCATACTGTCTCTTCTCATGATACTTATCACTAACGCAAAAACAATATTTCGAAACCTTTGTTAACATAAATAAATTGTTTGCAAAAGAAAATTTCGCAGATTATTTTGGGGATTACAAAATTAAAGGAGTGTTTTGGTGATACTCTATCCAGAAACACTATTACTATGTGTGGCCGACAAAATTCAAGAAATTAATGTTAACACCTTTCATTTCTGTTATATTTCACTTAAGATTTTTATAAATTTTTAATTTCGTTTATATTTTATTTTTTCTTTCAAAAAGTTTTATTTTTTAATAAGAAAGCTTGTATATAATTTTTCGCATTTTCTTCCGATTTTAATGCCAATATATTAAAATTATTTCATTGAAAAATCCGTTTACAAAGTATTTTGAGTTAACATTTAAATTTTATTTTGAATTATTTAACCGAAACACAGCTCGGAAACCTCGGTATCATGTAATCCAATAAACTCTGAAACAAATACAAAATCGAATCACTTAACAAATTTAATTAAAAAAGTTTAACGAACCGAGTCTTTTGGGCAATTAATTCTTGAGTAATATTCAACGCAATAGAGAATGAGCTGACACTCCCAACCAGTGAACAGCATCGCAAACATCATCGCGTTTTGGAAATCATAGGAATGACTCGGTTGTGATTTGGTTATTATAAATACTATATCTGCAATAAAACAATCAATTATTATTTTATATTGCAAATTAATTATGAAAAATTAACTATAACCAACTAACATGCCATAAATCCGAATAATAGAAACAGGAATGGAAATAAGAACCTCATGGGAACTGCTAAGAGATACTCGTGAACCAAAGCGGAAATTACGATAACCGCGTAATTGCTAATTAACTTATTGCGGCTCGCGTTCAACGCTGGTCTGTAAATATAAGCGTAAAGCCAGTCTTGTACTATGATATTCCATTGGCGATAGAATTCGCTTAATTTTGTGCAATTCCACCACGAAGTGTAGAACTGTCGATCACCGAAACGCAGCAGTTCGGCGAACACGTTCTGCCAGCAGTGGAGGAAACCAAAAAATACTAGAAATATTTGCTGCGCTCCCATAAGAAAACCTATCGCTAGTATCGAAAACGTTTTTCGAGAATCGATAGGTTCGTGGCCCACAAGAGAAAAATTCGACGTAATGTAGCGCCGAATTGACGTAAATGTGCAGAATATTGTAATGATAAAGTGAATAAAGTTCCAGCACACAAAACGCCATCGAATTTGTTTAGTTCTTTAAAAAAATAATGAAAGTAATTGAAAATAAAGTTTTCTTTTGTTTTTCATAGACTTTATAAATTATAATCTAAAGTGAAATTTAAAATTTTATATTAACTCTCGGCAAAGAATTTTTTTTTGATAAATTATGATTATGATGGTATTTTATAATTACACAAATGCGTGTGATCTTATGACTTATGCAAGTTTATTCAAGTTTATTAAAAGCGTATGAATAAATGCTTAAATTGTGATTATATTAGTGTAAGCGTTAAGTGACACTTAATATTTAAAACTAGATTATTAACTGTAAGTATTTTCACTTAAAATTTTTGCTAACTAAGCATTTAATTAGTTGTTAATTATATTTTGGCTAATAATAACCTTGGATACGCGTTCCTATAGATTAATGTTGGCGCCACTAGAAAGTACAAAAATTGCGACAACTTTGGAAATTGAATGGTTGTATGCAAATTTTTTTCATTCGCTTTAGACTCCGATAAAAAATTTGGTTTCCAAGTTTCAATAGCGTACGAATGCATTTTCATTATTAGGCGAACCTTCAAAGTAGAAAAACTTGAGTTTTTAAGCAAAAAATGTTACTCTTATTCAAGGGTAAGACACCATTAAATTGAAGTAAGAGTAGGCTTGCGAATGTGTTACTGTATCAAGGATTTTTAATTTTTTAGGACAATTCTTAAGCATATTTATGTTTTAAGCTTAGCTTTAGTTAAGATATTTTAATGAAGCCAAATAATTACCATTTCAATGAGTATTGCGAATGAACATATTGGTGATAATCTGTAGTTAATTACCGCTCCGTTGCAAAGAGCAAATATCGCCACAATGTAGCAAATGTATAGCGTAGTAAATACTGTGTTAATAATATTTGAATTAATTAATTTTTGATCAATAGATAGAATTTGCAGTCTGAGTCGAACAACGGGAAAGAAGATGAATATAAATGTTAAATGCAATAATGCCCACGTTATCATCACTACTTTCCATTGTTTGAATGCCCACTCTAAGTAATTGAGATCATCTTTCAAACTAAATAAAATAAACATAATTTGTTATTATAATTTAGACCATTCAATTCAAGTTTGCTGCTCTCACACATCAATTGCATTGAAATAAATTACGCATTAATTTTAGAAAACAATGCATAGTAACGGTTATGATCATGATTTAAATTGCAAAAAGTTTTTTTTGAGCTAATTTATAGATATAACCTAAATATATATAGTCTTGTAGAATAAATCTTACACAGAGGGGTTCAGGACATAGTCTCCAAATGTAAATATAACCAAAACCGCCACAAATGTTGAAAGCAAATTATACGCTGATTTCATTTGCGAGTTTGCTGTTAACATTTCACTGGAAAATTATGAGAAAAACCTGTTTTCTTAATTTCTATTTGAATAACTTTTTATTAGAAAAAACATACGTTAAAATCGATTCGCGATTAACGAATACTTTTGCATAGTTTGTTAACTTATCGTAATTGTAATTAAGTTTTCGCCTCTCTTCGGTGCCATCCATTTTAAATCGAGCAACTTTTGTATTTTTTAAACTAAATTTAATAAATTGCTATCTGTGTTGAATCATAATCGAGAGACAAAACATTCACTTTCCACTGGAAGACATCGCACTCTATTTATAAATGAATAAAGTAATCAGTAGTAGTTTTCCGTAATCTCGTGACACTGAAATGCTATGACAACTCAGATTTTGCTCTTTGCCTGTGAGCAGAGATTAGTTTTTAAATACGAAACAAATACCATTTGATGTACTGGAAAATATTTATGACAGTTATCTCTATTGAAAATTCATTGACATTGACTATCGAGTTAGTATGTTACTTATTTACTTTGCACTCTAATTATGAAATAAATTAAAACTCTGTTTAATAGTAATTGATTTTGACAATAATCATTTATTTTTTTATGTGCGGATGATTAATAGGGATATCCTGATAGCCTATTAAAGTTTTTTAAATACTTTCTAAATAGAATTATTTTTTTATCTGAAACCGCAAAAACAAATAAAAGGATTTGAGACTGCCGTCCTGTTCTATGCCATAATTAACGGTAATATTTCGGTTACAGTTAATGGCTAATGGAAAATGGAAATTTCCGTTTTGGAGTGGAATATTCTGTTTTTCAGTTAGTTTTAACTCGATTTACTTTGCAATACTCTGGTCACGTATTGAAGTGGAATATGCCTTTTCTTTAGGTATTGATCAGTTAAATGTTTGTATTAAAATAGCTTTATATCAGAAATAATAGTAAAAATAAAATTGCTTCATAATGAATATTTAAAAAAATTTAAAGTGCGATAATATAAATAGAGTAATCTTAATAAATTAGATAACGTTTTGGATGTAGCAAAGCGTGTAAAATCAGATCAGATGTAACAACTTTTGAACCATTCATAAACTGTTTTATTAAAAATAATATTAAATAAAGGGAGTATGAGATTGTAGATAGAGATTGTCAAAACATTAACTTTATCGAACAGCAAACTCACGTATTTTATGACCATTTAGAGCTTGTTTTTGTTTTACAAAGATTTTAATTACGAGATAACGTTCGGAGCACTTAATAAATTTAACTTGTAATTGTAAATCTTGTTTAATAAAAACATTACAAAAGAATATACAAATACTTTTAATTATATAAGTGTGTGTGGGACTGACTTCATATAAAGTGGTTTTTGTGTGTGAGCCAACGCACACTAGTTTTACTAATTTAACTTCTAACGTAAGCCATATGAAAGCGTTCTAATAATTTTAAGTTTTTCCTTAATGCATTCTTTATGTATACAGTATTAATAAAATTGC
>JAQGCI010000091.1:0-11298 GCA_034699525.1 Atropacarus striculus
TAGTCTCTAAATTATGCTGGAGATGCATATTCTTAGTGAGCGTCTCTTCAAGCATTCGCTGCACTTTTCTATTGATTTCTCGCATATTCTCGTCTCCCTTGTCCTTAATAAAATCAACGACTCGTTTAACAGTTAATTTATCGTTATGCATCGACAGTGAGGCATGTGGTGGATCCGCGCGACCTTCCATACAGTAGTACTGAATAATTTGCGTTTTGTGTAATATATCGTCAGTCATCGCTGCGTTACTCAACTCTAAATGATTAATTTTTTCCTCGAGCAGCCATTTTTCTTGTTGCAATTGCGTTATTCTACTCACTAATTCAGTGTTCTCTTGTTCTAATATGCCACTAGTATTTCCATTGCTTGGATTATCATTAGTTGGCGAATAGGGTGGCGTTGGATCTCTTCCTTCTGAGCCCGAATAAGTACTCGACGTTCTCTGATGACTGGCACCAGAATTATCTTTGGCAGACATAAAACTCCATGAGCCAACACTACTCGAATCGTTTCCATTTCCGTTACAACTAGTGCTCGGTTTACGCTGAATATCAGTCGAAAACGTGGTCGAAGTCGACTCATTTAATATTTCTTGAAGTTTTTCCTGTAATTTTTCTGCTCTTTTTCTTTCGGAATATAATTGTCTCTTAAGTTCCTTAACCATAGTCACACCTTTTTTCTCGTGAATTTTTCGATCTTCAATACTATCCAATATTTGCTGATTCAACTTTTTAGTATCAGCTTCTAATTGGGAGATTCGTGATCGATAATCATCACAATTCTGATTCAAATTAAATATTTGCGTCTCAAACTGATTTGTTAATTTTTCTAAGTTGTCATGATTTTCTTTTCTTATGCTTTCGATTCTCTCTTCGCACTCTATTTTACAATAACTGAGCTCATCTTTATACGAATCCAATTCATTAACAAGTTTATCATTTTCCGATTTAACATTTTCTAATTCACTTAATTTAATAGACAAGTCATCAACAGTGCATTCGTATGTTTCGCACGCATCGCGCGACAAATTCAATTGTGATTCGAGTGCATTCACTTTGTCTGCCCATTCATTCAACAATTTATCGCAATCAAATTTAAAACTTTCCTGAAGATTTTTCTTATGTTCCCTCATTTCTTCAATTAGAATATTCTGGCGTTCAATTAACTCATTGCATTCATCCAATTCTTGCTGAATTTTGTCGATAGTTTCGCACTTTAGTTGCAATTCTTCCAATTGTGTTGTAACCAATTGGTTCTCTTTTCGCAAATTATTGACTAATTCTTGCAAATCACAAACTTTTAATTCGAGCTGCTCTTTCTCAGCCAAAATGGCAAACGATAATTGATTGTTTTGTTGGTCAGACGTGTTTGACGTGTTTCTAGTCATTTGGAATGTGTCGCTAATCTGAGAGTTGTGTGCACTGTCGTCACCGCTAATACTAATATTAACGCCTAAATCACATTCCGGTTGAGTGTGTTCGTCATTACCGTTAATCTGCAATAACTTAACCTCATTTTCAAGTTTATCATTGATGGCTAAAAGTGACGTTATTTCCGACTTTAAAGTATCGTTGGTTACTCTAAATTCTTGCTCCTGTGTCTCGATTTTACGCAAAAGATTTTCATTGTCGATCAAAACATTTTCCAGTTCTTTGTCTCGAAATTTATTGTCCACTTTGTTGGCGATATTACGAGCCAATGACAGCGGATTTATTTTGGCCACAGTTTGAGCGCGAGATAACTGTTTCTCGAGCTCTTCGTTCTTAACTTTCAATAAATTGTATTCGTGTTGATATTTGCGATTTTGTTCGTCCAACCAATAGTTGCGAGTTTTTAGTTCAAGCAATTGATTCTGAATTCAATTTAAAACGCAATAAACAAATCAAACAAAGTTTTAAATAAATTTGATTAAATAAAACCATTATATTATTTTTTAAAACAATTAAATCAAAACGCAAAATGATAATCACGTTTAGAGTATAATTATATTTTCATAATTACAATCGATTTAAATGAATGTTAAGTAAAACCTGAATTCGTTCAAACTCTTCGTGAGAAAGCGCTGAATCCATTTAAACAGACAATACAATTGCAGACCAATTGATTATTAGTTGATTCGCGTTTGAGTGACGCTTCAGCTAATTTTTAGGTTAGATTTTCACAATTACTAAACCTATCAATATATCGACATATATCTACTGTAAACATAAACAAAACTCAACTCAACTCAACTCAAGGCATTTGTTAATTTTGAGACCACCTCACAAATGTATAGCAATTGTTAGTGTATTGCTATGGGACGAAATTATAATGTCTGCGATAAACAATTATATAAACACAAATATTGACAAACAGAACTAAACATTTAAAGAAAATGCATTATAATTACATATAATACTTATTAATAATATTTTAGGCAAATTTGTTTTAATACAAGTGATTATTTAAAGTTGTGTTGTATTATTGCGCGAAAACATTATAACAATGGTCCCAAATATGGTGGTCTTAAAAACAAGAAAAGCCCAAACTCTTAATCACGCCCCCTCTTAAAACTCATCGAATTTAAACGACAATTTTTCGTATTTTTGACCAAAATATAAGGGGGCCACAAAAATTTATCGGTTTTGACCGACAATTTTTTCATTTTTGGCAAAAGAATTTGAAAAATTTTTTCGCCCTTAAACTTTCAAAATTTTGGGTTGGGGGTCTACTTTTCCTAGGGGGTAACCCCCTAACCCACCCTTCTGTGACACGCTGATTATAAGGTATTAGTTGATAAATTAGACTTTACCGATAAAACTGGTAAAACTTGTAAAATTACTTTTTTAGAGATACGCTCACAAATAATTTGATTAAAAAATATTATTTATGTTTGAATCAATTCGTCGACAAAAACATTAAAAACATTATTGAAACTTTGAACGCATTGCGCTTTACTGTGTATTTTTTAAATTAATTGTTAATTTAATATCTAAAAACTGATTGATTAGTGATAAACTGATTAATAAATCAGTGATGTCTTCAACACTGGAATCATATATTAATCGTAAGTAATTTTGTTTAATTAATTATAATTATATTTAATATTAGACTCACTTATGATTAACTTTGAATGATATGTTTAGACACTGTTTCGGTAATAACTGCTGATGGAAGACAAATAGTGGTATGTATAACACAATTATGACTATTATTTATTATTATTATTATTTGATTGAATGCGTTGAATGTAATGACATTGTATTAAATATTGTATTATTGTATTATTCGCTTATAATGTAATTGAAGGGAACATTAAAAGGATTTGATCAAACTGTGAATATTATATTAGATGATAGTCATGAAAGGGTTTACAGCATCACCAATGGTGTCGAACAGGTAGCGCTTGGACTTTACATCGTTAGAGGAGATAATATGTAAAATTGTGAAATTATTTGTGAAATATTATCATTATTACTATTTAAACCATTTTAGTGCAGTTATCGGAGAGATTGACGAAGAACTGGACAACAAATTGGATTTCACTATTATCAAAGCTGAACCATTAAATCCTATCGTTCATTGAATTATTTTTTGTCATCAAATTGAATCAAATTTCATTTCATTTTGATAAAATTTTTATATAAATTGAATATAAACTTTATGTGAATTATAACTTGATATTAATAAAATGATAGTTAAAAAGTGATTTAAATTTTGTAAAAAACTATTTTAATTAATTTATTATTTTTGTATTTATAATTCTTTTGTTAATATGTTTGCTTTCACTATAATTATTTTACAGACCGATGATTTGGTAGAGTTGTATCGCGAATATGCCAAAACTTCAATTCCAATTTCGGCACATATTTATGGCGAACACCAAACCAGAGCACGAACTGTTCGCGTTTTATGGAAAATTAGTGATTTGGATAAACTGGAGTCTGCAGTGTTTGCTAAAAATTATTGCATTAAATTTGAGAAGAATGACTATGACATCAAAAGTGTTTCAATTATTGGTGATTCAATTGATGTTTCAAATGAGTATGTATTAACTGAAATTACAATTATTGTTTATTAATTTTATTAAATTGTTAATAGATTGGCAGTTGCTTTGACAGCTAATGGTTGCAAATATATGGCTGTATTACGTAAAGGCAAAAAAGACATCGAAACTGGAAAATTCAAGCAATGGCTGGAAATATGGGATAAAAATAGTAAATTAAAATCGATTGATGTCGAAAGTTTGGAAGAACATGGAAACATATTAACTGATCCACAATTTGGCTCATTTTTATGGTCACCAAATGGATTAAAATTGGTTTATGTCGCGGAATACAAATATCCAAAATCACAATCTTATTTTAAAAAGAAAAAGGTATTGACATCTGATAATGTAAATGTCGACAAATTAGACGGCGATACTCGAGGACAAGAATTTGTGTTTTTAGAAGATTGGGGCGAAGCGTTGGATGGCATTCATCACACCGTTATTTGCATTTTGAATGTAACAGATTTTTCAATCAAAACTATCGAAATGAGTGGCAAATCATTAGGTCAGCCTTTTTGGATTGAAAATGGAGAAAGTGTTGGATTTGTGGCGTGGAATGAAACTCCTAGACGTCTTGGCATTACTTATTGCACAAATCGATTGAGTTCTATATATTCATATAATTTAAACTCCACTTCAGACACATTACCGAATCTAATTTATGGCAGCGATAACTCTTGCGTGAGATCTCCTCGTTCTAACAAAGATGGTTCAGCTTTTGTTTATTTAGAGAATGAAAGTGGTGGCACTCATGGAAAAGCTTGCAGATTAATGTTTTACGATTGCAATACTAAAACAAATTCAATTATTATCGATAATAATGCAAAAAGAGAAATCATTGCAAATGCAGACCAAACTACAAGTTATGGCAAAATTGTTGCTTTATTTATGGACGACTTATCAGAAAACTGTTTCACAAATGATGGAAATTTTATAATTTTTGATTTAAAAAATGAAATTCAAAAATTTGTGTGTTTTGTAAATCTTAAAACAAATGAGCTCAATATAATTAAGTTTCCACTCAATTCAGTCACTGTTTTAGATGTTAAAGACGATATTATTATTGCAGTTGGCTCTTCTCCTAATAATAAACCAAATGTTTTTATTGCCAAATTCAATGAATCGCGAATCGAAAACATTGAATGGAAAAAATTAGAAACTGATTTAAATGAATCAATAGCTGATGTGACGTTTGATTGCTATGCGATCGCCAGCGAAGACTCAAACAAATTGCTTCATTCAATATTAGTGAGTCCTAAATCAGTGTCGAACACAATTGCTGCCACAATCATACTTCCACACGGAGGACCACATTCTAATTCTTTTGCCACTTATTCTACATTTATTACTTTATTCGCCAAATTAGGATTAAAAACACTATTAGGTTTGTTTGACGCGATTATTACTTTATTTATTAATTATTATTTCTATAGTTAATTATAGGGGTTCGTTGGGTGTGGATAATGATTACGTGAATAGTTTGTGCGGTAATGTTGGCAGTATGGATGTAACTGATGTGATCACTTGTATCAAATATATGGCCGAAAAACAATTAATAGACACAAACAAATTAATCCTTTTTGGTGGTTCTCACGGCGGCTTTCTTGTCACTCAACTGAGTGGTCAATACTCTGATATG
Source organism: Atropacarus striculus (assembly GCA_034699525.1). NCBI lineage: Eukaryota > Metazoa > Arthropoda > Arachnida > Sarcoptiformes > Steganacaridae > Atropacarus > Atropacarus striculus. The sequence goes on from JAQGCI010000091.1 coordinate 5,670, forward strand.
CACTTTAAATCATGTATTGCTCGAAATCCAGTGATCGATATCGCTGGTATGCTTGAGGTAACAGATATTCCCGATTGGAATTATACCGAAGGTTTAGGATTAGAATTGCCTTATTGTTTCACGTCGATTGAAGACGCATTCATATTGTCGACTATGTTTCAAAAATCTCCAATGTATTGGATCGATAAAGTTCAAGTGCCAACTCTTATGCTTCTCGGAAAGAGAGATCGAAGAGTGCCGATGTCTCAGGGATTAAAATACTATCGCGCTCTTAGAGCTCGAGGCGTTGACACCAAGTGTTACATCTATGATGATAATCACGCTTTGGCTAAAGTTGATGTCGAAGCTGATTGTTTTGTTAATGTGTGCATTTGGATTTTTAATCATTTGCATTAATAATTGATTAGAATATAACATTAAAGTAATAAATTTATTAACGTGCCATTTATCGGACTAACAAAACATTTATATTTTAATTGTTTAATAATAAAAAATGTGTCATTTCTACTAAAATTAATAAAATGATAATATTTATTCATCATTTTGTTGTTTGATTAAGTTTTTGATTCTCTGTCGTTCAATATCTCTAATCACTCCGCTATGCATTTGTTCAATTTCGAGAGTTTGCTGATAATGAACGTAATATATCAAACCAATTGTAAAAACCAGTGAAGATATAAATGTTATTTTCGCGATATTTGCCATCAAATCAATGGTTAAACTGATTTTACGTCAATACGTCCAACAGTTCAACATAAACCTATAAATTTTCGTCAAATATTCGTTAAATGTTTTAATAATCGATTAGTTTTGTTTGCTTTAAACAAATTGCAAATTCTATTAATATTTATACAGTTTTTCATAAAAACTGATAACAAAAACGTGACGCATATTTAAAAATAAATAAATATGAATTAACGCTCAGTTTAGTTCACAGTTCGTCACATAAAACTATAATTTAAAATAAATTCAATAAAATAGTTAATTTATTGATAATTTTACTTTTAATGTTTGCTGTGTTGTATGATAGTAGTGTCGCTCACATTACATGTACGGTATTGTATGTATGGTTGTATTGTGTTGACTGTCACTATCGTGAACGAACGTTACAACGCGAATGGAAGCGAATGTGCGTCAAAAAAATACACAACAAATAATAAAACACGCAATACGATGAGTAAAAACGCGATAATTGCGCCATATTTATCATTTCGTTTAATTTCGAGCACATCTGTCGGGTAATTATACGCAACACAACTGATCGCATAAAAACATGATCGAAACGTCGGTATCTCTGATAGCGTTTAAGAAAAAAGTAAGTGAACGTACGTCTAGACGTATAGTGTGTGACATAACATGACGCTTGTTATCGGCATTAACCTTCTGTATATATGTTATGTTACGCGATATTGTTATGCCATGAAAATGTCAAACATAGACGCAAATCTATTGCGAAATTATTATGAATTTGTGCGCTTTTCTTTCAATTTAAAATGCAATTATAATGAGAATTGATTGACATTTTGTCGATGTTTGTCTCCATTTTATATTCGCAATTATTTTACTATTTATTAGTATCATAGTGTTATGTTTGATTGTCATGCGTTAACGCATAACTAGAATCAATATGTATTTATATACGCAAAGCGCAACTAAAAACTTTTATAACTTTTATAAAGTTTTTTTGCGAAATGTTTGCATTGCAATGATTATTTAATTATTTATATATATGTATATTTTGATTTTAATTTATATATAATCTGTAATAAATTGTTATTGCGGTCAGATTGAGGAAGCAGTTGTTTTGGTGCCGTCAATGATTGCCGAAGAAAAGCTGAAAGCAGTTCAGTTTTGGAATGTGGTGTCCGAACGACTGCAAGAGATTGTAAATAACAGCGCAGCGGATATCAACGCGTTAGCCATGCGAATGGAACTGCAGGAAGATTTACGACAGAAACAGTTAGTGGACGAAACGCAAAATTCGCAAACATTGGATCCATCGATCGCATCGACATCGACATCACTCCTCCACTCATTGCCTAATAAACAATCAAATGATCGACACGAGCTTTTTTTACCATTGATAGCCGCAGAATCTCGCGAAACTGATCAAATCACTAATGAGATCGTTGTCGTTAATGATAATAGTATTAAAAGCAATTACAGCCAAACAAATGTAAATAATGGTAACATTGAGCAACAATTGGCGACTGTAATCACATCTTATGGTTCACGCAGTGATCAACAATCCTCTCATTTATTAATAGCACTCGAAAACACTACTAAAGCGCATCACTCGTCTTCATCCGAAAATTTATCATTGAATTGTTCGACAAATCTCAAGTTAAATAGCAATAAAAGTAAAACTGAAAATGTCGATAATAAGTCAACATTTACCGCAAGTGTCATTCAAGAAGTTGATCAAACAAGTCAACGACGAAATGTGATTCAATCAACACATAAAGCGATGCAAGTGTTAGAAAATAATGTAATAAACACTAATTTTGATAATCAATTGCTTAACGAAGTTAATAATCAAATAAAGATTATTGAATGTGATGACAACGAAGCTGAAAGTAGTGATGCAAGCTTTAATGACACATCTTTTAACATTATTTATGACAATTGTAATGAAATCGAAACTAAAATTTGTAATGAGATTATTAGAACTGAGAACGAATTAAAGACAACTAAAAAATTTAATGGTAAAAAGAAGAACAGAAATGAAAAGTCAATTTCTGATAAAAATGTATTTGAATGTGATATTTGCCATAAATTGTTACCAAATAATTCAGCATTAGTGACACATAAATTAATTCACACAAAACCTTATGAATGTACTGAATGTGTGTCTCGATTTTCAACTAAAGGAAATTTATTAGTCCATCAGCGCAGACATACTGGAGAAAAGCCATTTGCTTGTGGACAATGTCCGGCAAGCTTTTCAACTAAAGGAAATTTAAAGTTTGTTTTTTATGCAAATTAATTTTATAATGAGTTATTTAATGTTAAAATTTCAATTAGACGTCACATAAAAGCGCATTCAGGAGAGCGACCGTGGAAGTGCTCTCAATGTGATTCGAGATTTACTGAGAAGAAAAGCCTAAAGGTTCACATGAGACGACACACTGGAGAAAAGCCTTATAAATGCAGTGTTTGCGAAAAATCATTTTCACAAACAGGAGTATTGCAAACACATATGGCATTGCATCTCGACGAACGAAAACATTTGTGCGAATTGTGTGGCAAAGCATTCAGACAACGGTCACAATTGAGATTACATGTATTGAGACACGAAGGCGTAAAGAGATGGGACTGTTCTGATTGTGACGCAAAATTTCTGACCAAAGGAGATCTCGAGCGACATCATCGCGTACATACTGGAGAGAGACCTTTTGTTTGCGATTTATGTGGAAAAACATTTACGAGACAACAATCGTTAAACGAGCACTCGAATAGGCATTACGGTCTTAAACCTTATTCGTGTACTGTTTGTAACAAAACATTTGCTGAAATGTCTGCATGTTATAAAGTAAGTTTTTAAGCATACTTTTAAAACTTAAAAGAGTTGAAAAAAATTTACGTTAATAGATCTCAATCTGAATACTGACCTGAAATTTATGTATTAACCTATTCTTAAATTATAATTTAAAATATATTAAAAAAATGAGTGACCATAATCGCTTGTTTTAATTTACCCTATATTCACAATGTATTTTTATTTTTTAGCACATAAAAGTGCATAACAAACAGCAATCAACTCAATCACATGAACGATTTAATGGCAAAAAAGAAACTTCCAAGAAGTTACCATCAGCTAAAAGTACAAATCAAATCATAAAAAACAAATATGATGAAGATTTAGTTATGTCTGATTCGGACAATAGTCGTAGTCTTCATGCAGTAAGTTTTAAATAGTTTTGATGCCGATTTAAACACTCAGTCTAAACACTTGGTGATTACATACATGACCCAATGAGGAACAGATTGCGAACCTCAACACAGCTATTAATGCCCTAAGGGTACCAAACCTCCCAACTCAAGCAATACAAGCACACCCGAACCGCAATTCTTCCCAACCCTATCAACCTCTGTTGCAACACTTCACTTAACAGTGTAAAAAAACTTTCTTTTACTTCAACACTCTGGAAGGTTTCATCGATACCTCAATTAATTATAAAATATTAGACTGTGTCGATGGAATGGAAATAGATTTCCTAAGCCTCCTAAGGATGTACACACCAACGAGTTACTCGTCAGAACCAACTCTATCGGTGTCGAGAAGACTCGAGAGATATTAGCGATTAAGCCTATAAAGGGTAACGCAGAAACACAAACAAAAAAAGTTTTCTCTTTAAATAAAAGTAATGTTAACAAAACCTATCTAATAATGTTTAGTCCAATGATGAGTTTCAAATTTTAATAAAATAAAAATTTGATTTGAGGTCCGATCTGTGATACAATCTGCATCTGCTGGTACATTATTAAACAAGAATTTGATTTATGGTGAACAATATCAACAACGAAACAATTCTACTCAGTCTAACATTGATGAGTCGATTGACGAAACGTCTATATCTAATAATAATATTGAATTCGTGGAGTTTGCTGCTATTAATATACTGGCAAACGCTTCCACTACTGCCCAACAACGCTTTAACGTTAATTAATGTCATCTCATATTATTTATTAGAATTTTAAAATCTATAACATTAGTTTTATAGAAATTTTGCTACGAAACACAATTTAGCAATCGATGTATTGATTTACACTTTTTATTGTTATTTTATATATATATATATATATATATTACATCAAAATCATGTAATTATCAAACTTTTACAATATTAAGCTATGATTTTAATTAAAATTTTATTTATTTTTCTAATTCATACGTTATGAGCCCATAATCCTAAGCACCGCATATAATTTTACTTTGAGTTTAGAAGGAAAAGTATAATTAGAATTTGTTAATCCTTTCAGTTTTAATATTGAAACTTCTGTCAGTGTTTTAAACCAACTAATTTTGGTAAATAAAAATTTAAACTTGAATACAAAAACAAATGTAGCAGAGCGTGGTTTCGATCCACGGACCTCTGGGTTATGGGCCCAGCACGCTTCCACTGCGCCACTCTGCTATCCGCTACACCTCACACTCTATAATATTGAATTGATAAGTACACGCCTATACATTTGGTTTTGTTTATTTATTTGTATGGCACGTGTGTGTTGTGTGGTATGTTGTGTGGTGTGTCGTGCGATCAAACCAATAATGGATTGTCAAACAAATGATTTGTTATCGAAATTAGTGGCATTATTGCCTCCAAATTTAAATCAAATATGTCCACAATTAATCAATTATAAAGAAATTGATGAACCAATAATTTATCTGAAAGAATGTGTGCAATATTTTGCGCAAAATAATGTAACGAATGTTCGTAAACATGTATTGCAGTGCACATCACATTCACATTCAAACACTGATTCTACTGATAAGTTAATTATTGAGTTAAATATCAAATATTGTGACGCTGTTATCGATAAAGTGTGGGAAACTATTAATTGCGGAAAATGGTGTGACGTTAGCATTGAATTTCGATATATTTATGGTTACATGTGTTTAATCAAA
>JAQGCI010000092.1:0-11256 GCA_034699525.1 Atropacarus striculus
AAACGGTTCCGCTCGGGTTATCTTTTTAAATAAAAACTGATAAATACGATAATAAAATTTTTATTATAATTCTTTCAAAATAGTTTTTTAAAAGATTAAAAAAATATTGCACGAAAGACATCGGATAAAAATAAAAGTTATCTAAAATTTAAATGAGAAAATAAATTATTATTATTATCTTAGGCTATATTATCGGTTTTGTTCGGGGTTTCAATGTTCTATATTTTTAATATAGTTTTTTCGGAGGATTTTACTGTCGGTTCAGTTTCGAGAAGTGTCCAAAACAACTTTAGTAAATTGTAATAATTATTTTTAATTCAAAAACTTAATTCGATGTATAAATTGTTACAAATTTTAAGTTCCATATCATAGAAAAATAAAATAAACACATAAAAAACTAAATAAAGTGGTAAAAAACAAGGCAGATAATGCAAACACAAAATGAACACAAGAATGTTAAAACAATAAAATCTTAAACTTAAATGGTTTGTTGGAAACGATTAATGCATACCTCGTACTGACACAACGCGCGCGACAAAAATAAATCACTTAAATGTGTGAATTGCATAACTGTTTCATAACCAATCAATTAATCCTGGGATTAAACGTTTAAAATTAAATTAAATTCAAATAAAATAAATAATATAAACTTATAACTAATAAATCAATTATTAGTATTAACTTTAAAAAATTAAATCCAATAAATAAAAATCGATGTAATGATTGAATTGATAAGTTAGAATCAATGCAATGAATGGCAAATACCTTTAAAAAATCGGTGTTAAGTGAATGCAAGGACAACTCAGGGTTAAGTATATCCATTTAGCATGTGTTCACAACACCGCACAACAGATATATAACAAACTTATATGTGTTAACTGTTATGCATTCGCACTGTACTGCACTCTTCACCACAACCATAACATTAATTATAAATGTGAAACACTTTCGGTTAATATTAATGTTGATAATTTCCGGAAAAATTATAAATTCGTAAAAATATCGAAAATAAGATTTTTAAAAAATAGTTTGGATTGTATATAACATTTTTTGGTATAATGTGTTTGCAATTAATTAAAATTATAATAATTTGCATACAAACCGAAAACTGAACACTAAATGAATAGGCATTACATTTTCTGTTACGCGCCATAATATATCGATAGCTTAGTCCACCACTTAATATAACTATATATTAGAATTGATAAATATATGTTAATTAACCATCAGTTTTAACCAATATTGAGATCAATGTCTGCGAGTAAGTGTTTCTAATAATTATTTGATATTAAATGTACTAAATTTATCTGAATTGTGTTTATCAATGTTAAGGTTGCGGTATATCTCGCGGACGTTTCGACCAATTCGTTTCAAACGCTAACGAATCGGTTTATATTAAATTGATTGCCAACGAGAATGACGTGAAGGAAGGCGCGAATTGTAACGCATTTCATCCGGAAATGAGTCATCAAATATTCGGTGATAACGAGAGTATATTCGGTTTCACTAATTTGAGAGTTAAGATGTATTACTCGGTGTCATCGCTTAATATCTATTTGGGTATCGATTACTCCGAAAAGGTTAACATTAAAGACACGAATGGCATCGAAGCCGATGATGTTATCAAAATAATTTCTCATAAAATGGAAGCGAAGTTTATCTACAATTTGGACGAGTTTTGCGCAACACTTTCCAAAGAATTCAATTTTAAGCCATTTGGCGAACTCGTGGACAGTTTTTCCATGAATAATCGATACTTCGATGTTTACAAAGTAGACATCACTCATCCAGGGTTTAGCGCATATCACCAACAGATGCAAACATTTCTTCTATGGTTCATAGACGCCGCTTCGTTCATCGATGCTGACGACGATCGCTGGGATTTCTTCCTCATCTATGAAAAGCGTCACATTTGCAACGCAGAGAAATCAAACGGTCATTTCACGAATCCAAACACCTATTTGTACCATTTTGTCGGTTATTCGAGTATTTATCGATACTACGCTTATCCTCAAAAAATTAGGCCACGAATTTCGCAATTTCTCATTTTACCGCCATTTCAGAAACAAGGATTGGGATCTCGTTTACTTAATACCATTTACAACACTTATTGCGCTGACCCGAGAGGTATTCTGGACATTACAGTCGAAGATCCATCAGAGAATTTTACCCGAATTCGCGATTACGTCGATTGCAATAATTGTCTCAAATTAAGTAGTTTTCAAAGCGATAAATTGCGAACATTTGCGTGGAACGAACAGATGGCTATCGAAGCGCAACAACAGTTTAAAATCAATAAAAAGCAGGCCAGACGTGTGTTTGAAATTCTTCTGTTTCGCCAAATTGACAAAAACAAAGAAGAAGAATACAAGAAATTCAGAATTATTATTAAACAGCGTCTAAACGCGCCGTACAAGAAGCAACAAATGGATTTCGAGAAAATACAACAAAGATATGGAAAAGACATTTCACAAACAGAGCTCAAAACGATAGAACAGGCGTCTATGTTGGCTAAAGATGTACAGATGCTCGAACTCAATCGCCAATACATTTCTCTTGAAAATGAATATCAACACATAATTGATCGTTTAAATTCTAATTAAAATCACAACTTTATACTTTTATTTGTAAATTTTTTTTTTAGTTATTTAATGCATTTTCTCATAGAGATTAATTAGTTTTGCAATTTGTGCAAAAATCGGTTAAAACAAAAAACACAGCAAAGAACTACATGTACTTCACATTGATTCGAAACTATAATAAATTTAATTTTTTCACACAACTCTTTGTAGTTCTTCATTAAACAAGGATTACATAATTTAAATAAGAAAGGTATAGAAATATTGCTATTTGTTCTAATATACGATATTGAAAATTGTAGCTAAACTTAAAATGAGGTCAATTATAAATTGAAATAATAATAATAATAGAGAAAATTTCATTTTTTTTGGAATGACTTAAAACTTATTATCAAATGCGAACAATTTTGTAAACAAAATTTGACTTGAAGTTAATTTTAGAGCATTAATAGAATCATTACTAAATTAAAAGCAAAAGTAGATAATAGAAAGGGATATATAAGTTATAAGTTATATACATTCTTACATACATTTGGATTATCGATATCATAAAATTTATCAAGTATTTTACTACCAGTTACAGTGTTTTGTTTCATTTGTATTAAATTAAACCTTGTTTAAAACGATACATATTTTTGATGTCATATCAAATTAAAACCCATAATCAACACTAGACTATTTTAATTTTTTTAGGTTCCCATTCGGGATCTTCATCTTCATTGTCAACGTCGTCGATATGGTCTGCAATACTTTCAGCGGTGTCTGACATGATAGGTGATGGCGCTGTGCTGTTGTTTGCCGTAATTGTTCCTTCGTTTGACTTCTCTGGATCAGTACAAATATCTATGTTATCTTCATATGAAAATATATCATCAGATTGTTGTTTAGTCAATATATCACACTCAATGTCAGACAATGGAAATGTTCTTAAATCAAAAGGAGCTAACATTTCCGCACAATTTTCATCGTCTAACGAATCGTCTCGTTTTGACGATACAGATATAGTTCGTCTTCGTTCGTTTAAAGGCGATACTGTTTCAGGAACTGATGCGCACAAAGAAACATCAGTATTCAAATTAGTTTGTACTAACGATGAATTTGGTGCCGAAAAGTAATCTGTTTGCGTATTAGTATCAACACTACTAGCATGTACTCTATCAACACCGACACCAACCACATCAGCACTACTAGCATCACCACTGGCACCGACACATGCAGGTATTGCGGTAACGCTGTCTGATCTGCCGCTATCGAACCTAACTCGAGACCCTCTGCCACGTAAATGACTTGAACCAGTTTGTCCGCCTTTCATAAATGCCAAAATTCGTTTTCGCTCTTCTTCTTCGCACTTTGCGTGCCTCAATGTGAATGAGTTGTCAGAGATATCTTCGTTTCCGTCGCCTGAGCACTGATTTGAAACTTCTTTCTTAATTAGTTGGTCAGAGAAAGTGAACTGAGCATCTAATGGCTCATTAACTCTCCATTTAGGCGTAATTATTTCCTTATATTGCAACTTTTCAACTCTAGTTGTGGCTGCGATACTGTATGGAATCACTATATTATTAATATCGTACGCATGCTGTTCACTACGCCTTCTGCGATGAAGCGGTGCACTGCTAACTAAATTGCCACAACTGCTATTATCAGACGGTGAAGGAGAAGGAATGGGTGATTCAGTTCGCGAACTGCCACTCGAAGCCCTCTCTCGCGGTCGGCCACGCTTTCTCCAAACACCATCGCCACTCGATGACGCGCGACGCGTGTATTTTCTTTTGGTTGTGCTGTCATACTTTCGACGAAGCTCTATATTTAGAAAACAGGCAAAAACATAAGTTATTAAAATAATACACTAATATACGCGATAAAAGTATGCAGTAATTTTTTTGTAAACAAATTCCGTAAACCAAAAATATTACGTTATAAACTTTGCATAAATATCGCATAAATTTTTAAAGACAAAGAAAACAGAAAAACTTTAATATTAAACTAATAAAAATATTGTAAACACAATTGAAATTCTATGTAATACGTAAGATTAAAATTAAGTAATGCTTACTCGCTGATGAAATCACAGATTGAGAACGTTTTGGACTCTTGTTATTTGAATCAAAAATAATCTTATTGGCGTCAGTTGATGTCGATGGCGCACCTTTACGTCTAAACAATTAAAGCATAACGTATAACTTGTGTATAAAACAAGAAAGTAGAAATTAAACGCATACTTTCTATTTTGTTGTCGCGAAGAAATAGGCCTCTGAATTGTTTCACGTTTTAGCAACTCTGAAAAATGTAGTCCTAAAGAAACATCTGAAACAAAATATCAATTTATTAAATTTTCATTAACATCTAGTTATTATTCAATTATTATAACACTAATATTAAGAATTAAACACATATTTTAGAGATGGAAAAATCATCTGAGCTCACGAGTAGTTACGCTCATCTCAGCTTTGATGGTTAACATCACGATATTCATTTGAATTCAAGAATTATAGTGAAATGTTCTTTAGAGGAATGAAACTTATAAGTTATAACCAATTCAAGATACGGTAATTAAGGAAAGAATGGCTAAACATTAAAGCTTAGATATGAGAGAAAATTGTGATTAGAACTTAATGTTAAGAAACACTTTTAACGATAATGCACTGTTTATTGTTGCGGTTTTATTGAAAATATATATGATTGATATTCAATATATGTTTGTCTGTCACAATACAAAACTATTCCCGTTATTCCAAATTTACTTAAATATGTTCATTTAAATTATTGTGAATTAAATTCTCATATCTCATAAAACATCGAAAAAAAAATTAAAATTGGGTCTTAAAAATGTAGTTTTATAATTTCAGTAATTTGAGATATTATTTTTATTAATTTATCAGCAATAGTATCGAATTAAATTGCATAATTTATATTAAATGACAACACGAGTAACATAAGTTTAATAAAATTCACATTTCTTTTAACACAATTTTATCAAAAATTCAAACTTATATTTTTGAACTTTACATTCTTTTGTGAAAATACGAGTCTCTTAATAATCATATACCTATAAACTTAAAAAGTGAGATTTGTTTGTTTGCGAGTTTGCATAAGCAGATAGATTTCAGTCAGTATGCGTATAATAAAGGCATTTTAAAAATATCTAACATTAGTTTAATTGGAATATTCAGTTTTGGAGTAAAATTTTAAATTATATTACTGTATTCGGTATTAAGACAAATCTAAATTTAAAACAATTCTGGACACATTAACAACTGAGACCGTGAGCTGCAACTGTGAAACGGACATTATGTTTAAATGCATACATAGCTATGGATTGTAACCACAAACTGACGTGAGCTAAAAATTAATATAAAAGAAAGGGAGCGCGAGATCATAATCTAGTCGGAGTGTGATTTTTATGACAGATTTTATGATGTTTACTGTTGCGCGAGTTTGGCCTTATTTATTTTACATTAACTTATTTTAATTGTTTCAAATTACGTTTCTGTTATGGAATAAAATCATAATTTCTATTAAGATATTACAGTATGTTCATAAATCAGCGCAATTCTCTCAAAAAACGTTATTTAAATAAATTTCGATAGAAAAGATTGAAAAACCAATATAAATAAATAGAAACGTGTTCATACCATTGGATAATGAAAGAACGGGATGAGTGGATGAATCAAGCAGAGCAACTCGTTCGTAGTATGGCATACAATCGGTATCAATAACGTGGACATAACTGTAGCGCCCATTACAGAGCACACACGGCGACACATTGAGAGGCAAACCATTACACGCACATTGAACCGTAGAGTATTTTGCGGCCTTTCGCGTCGCACCCGACAGCGCCAACATAGATCTGACTAGTTTTCGTTTACGTATCGAATGCATACCCAATGTTCTCATACACGAATTGGTTGTATTGGTGTTATCACATAAATGTTGCGAATTTGCGTTACAACTGTTAGTAACGCACGTCGAAGAGGTGGAGCTCGCGGTCGAAGTTGCGGTGGAGCTCGTCGTACAAACTTTCGATACTAAGTTAGGTGTGATAGCAGTAGGAACACTCAAATTATTGTCGCCATCGCCAAAACTGATTACACCTTTTGTGGCTCTAAGCTGACGATACATTTCATTTTGCTGCCTAATTCGAAATTCTAAGTCAGCCACTTGTGCCTGAAGCCATGTCCATCGAGATCCGATCGCACCCCTCTCTACGCACCACTTCCAACACGAACGCTTTTTACTTAAAAATTAATCATTTATTAACAATTTGAGAGTTTTTAACCGTAATTTATACTTACAAAGGAATTAAATTTACAACTCGATTTGGGACTGGAAGTTGTTTAGTGATATCTTGATTATAGTCTTCAAACTCATCGCAACTTTCACCGCCAGAACTACTTTCAGTTGCATCAGAATCGAAACCACTTTCAAAATGTCTTAAATTAGCGGTTAAAGTGTCGATGGTATTCAATAATGATTCTTTTACTTCAGAACTAACAGCTGGTAACTGCGATACATTGGGTAACAAATTTCTTTGAAAATTCTTAGTATTACTGTCACCAGCAGTAGTGGATAATGTATTGGGTATTGTTTGATGTATTGTTTGCTGAGAAAAACCAGATGACTGTACATTTGATGAGGAGGTTTGTGATTGTTGTAAACAAAGATCGTGAAAGCCTTTTGCATCAGAAATTGTGGAACTGCTTCCTAACTTTTTTACTAAATTAACGAGAGCTGATGTCGATAATCCTTTAACACCTTCTGGTGTTAACATCTTTAATCGATCCTCAACTGGATTCGAAACTGGCATACCGTGAGATAAAAGATTCATGTTATCACTTTGTCTATGAATTACTTGTCGCTGACAACTAATTCCGGTAACATTTTGTTCAAATTCAACAAATGGTTTCATTTCTTTATTAATATGTCTATGAGTTCGTTTAAACTGTAAACGTCTGATACGTCTCATAATTGTTTCCGTTTGCTTTTGCAATAATAACTGTTGCGATTTAATATCTGAAGACTTTGATGATAACATTGTCTCCATTTGGTCGCAACATTCAATATTTAATGCGTCGTTGTCTTCATTTAATGTCACCGCTGATTGTTCTAAATTTTCAGTTAACTTAAGTGGCGGTAAATTTGTTCGTTCTTCGTTGGCCAATGGTGTTGTCATAGTAGCGATTGGAGTGTCATCTGAACTAACATTATCTGATAAACTGTTTTGTTGTTTCAAATCAGACCACGGAATATTAGCGAAATCGATTCGCTGACCATTCTCTGGTTTACCAGTTTTTAATAACAAAAGATGCGTTAAATTGTTATCCTTATTATTATTATTTAGTAAACCCATATTAGATGTGGTAAATGATGAGGAAGTGGTGTTCAAAGTTGGTATTGATGTGGATGTGGTCGGCGTTACGTTAATAGCATTATCGTTGTTATCGTTAACAGAATCAGTTAAACTAAGATTGTGGTTGTGATTGTTGTGGCCGTTTGATAGACCTTTACTCATATTAATGTCTTCACTATTAAATGATTGGTTTTTGTGGTGAAAAGCAGAACTCAAGTTAGACAATGATATAAACCTTGCTTCACGTTTAAGTGAACTGTTCAATGAACTAATGTTTAAATGGTCACTATTCAAATGGTTATCTTTTAGAGAGAAACGAAACCTCACAATACCAGATCTAGTTTTAGTTTTATTTGAATTTAGATTTGACAAACACTGGTGATGACCATCAGAGTTATAGTTATAGGCATCACAATCACCAGCGATCGGTGTTATCGGTGTTCTGCGAGTGACAGCGCTGTGCGAATCAATGGCGAAGCTGTTAGCCGTTTGATTAGTTGCTTCTGCGGTCAATGCCGGTGCCATTATTGCATCGAAACAGCATATCCTCACAGAGGGCAACATTCAATTCGCATTGCCATCAATTCCGTCCAACACCGCAATCGCAACACATTGGAGACAATACCGGCATTCGATACCATTCACTACCAATCGGTCATCGCATGCATCAATAATAGCTATATATTCAATTCAAACTATTGTTTCCGCAAATCATTAATTGGCGCTAAAAGGAAAAAGATTTGCCTCTATATATACACATCATTTATATATACGTATAATATATTAATAGCTCAAGGAATTAGTGAAATAAAAGTGAATGTGAATAATGTTAATGTGAACACTGAAGAGCTTCAGTATTCAGTGCTGGTATCGCTATATAGTAACACATATACACATACGCATAGATATACCAGTTTAGTCATAGTTATAGGTTAACACTTATCACTTACGTCTACTGCAATGCAATGATGGCTTGACTGTGAGTGAGGCGGGAGTGGAGTGCAGTGAAGAGAGTGTAGAATTGGTGTGACGCGCACAACACAAAGGATTCAATAGACTAAAGCACACCAAACTGCATATAACATATACAGCGTACACACCTTACTAATAATCAAATGAATTTAATTATCACAATCAAATATGTTTACTAATTAATACTAGAATTAGATATTTATAAATATATTTTCGACTAATAATGATTTGAATGAATCGATCGGTGCGTGTATCACAATGTTGTCAGTAATGGCGAATGCGATGGCAATTGAGTCGCAATCCTCCCATATATATATAGATATAACCAAATCTATGAATGCTTTGCTTCAATCGTTACATACGAAACTCAATACTAACGCTATGCGCCAAGCAATACGATTTTAATACGTACTCCACTAAACAGTTCACTATAGTCTACTACCACTCTATACACGAACACTGCCATACTGTAAACGTCACAAACGCAACGAATACAGCGCTGCACTCTTGCGGCCAAAAACAGCGAAAATTCGCGAACTATTATTAATCGTTTTTTTAGGTTCGTTTACTAAATATTATAATATTTAACTCACCAAAAAAATGCGTGATCATTATTTTAAGTTCGTTATTTTATGCTTAAGTCCAACGAGTATACATTATCATTACACTAATAGTTTTTTAACGCATACCTATTACTGTAAACGCAATTTTAAAGCTACGCGAAAGCCTTTTCTTGGTATGGGAAGTGACGGAAGACATTCGGAAAGTACTGATCGAAATCGAAGCGTTTTGGGTTCAATCGTTGGTGGAGATTCAAAAATTGGTTCAGTATTTAAATATAAAAAACGAATGAATGAAACCGAAAAACTCAAATCACTTCTTAACGAAGAAAATGTTAATAACAATGAACAGCAACGATTAAAAGTATTTATATTTTTTAGAGATATGTAATTAATGTATTTAAAGTGAATATATATTCTTCAGGTGGCTTTCGCTGAAGGATATTTAGCAGCAGAACCTAAAACCCGTGCATCCGCTAAATTAAGAGTTTTCAATATTATTCGTGATTTATTAGGAATCGTAGTGATTATCGCTATATTTATTTCCTTCATGGGTGAGCTTTCGGGTATATTTTCATATTTCGGGCGTATTTGCCTGTTTTTAACTAAAATTTTATTTATTTTAAAAAAGGTGGTTCATTTCGACGCGTACTCATTGGTCGTAGTAATGAAGTACATCCTGAAGAAATTGATGTAACTTTTGATGATGTGAAAGGAGTGGACGAAGCAAAGCAAGAATTACTAGAAATTGTCGAATTTCTTAGGAATCCCGATAAATTTTCATCGTTGGGTGGAAAACTTCCGAAAGGAGTATTACTTGTTGGCCCTCCAGGAACGGGTAAAACATTGTTAGCGCGAGCCGTTGCTGGAGAAGCGGGTGTGCCTTTCTTTCATGCAGCCGGTCCTGAGTTTGACGAAATATTGGTGGGTCAGGGCGCCAGACGGGTCAGAGATCTTTTTAGTACAGCTAAACAACGCGCGCCTTGTGTGGTGTTTATTGACGAAATTGATTCTGTGGGCGCTAAACGAACTAATTCTGTGTTACATCCTTATGCTAATCAAACAATCAATCAATTGCTTACTGAAATGGACGGTTTTCGCCAAAATGAAGGCGTAATAGTTCTCGGAGCGACTAATAGACACGACGATTTGGATCGCGCTCTTCTACGACCTGGACGTTTCGACGTTGAAGTTCAAGTTCCTGTTCCGGATTTAAATGGAAGAAAAGAGATTCTTGAATTGTATTTGGGAAAAGTTAAATTAGGCGATGACGTGGATGTTGAAATGCTCGCTCGCGGTACCACTGGATTTACGGGCGCAGATTTAGAGAATATGGTGAATCAGGCGGCATTACGAGCAGCGATCGAAGGCGCCACTTCTGTAACTACAACTTATTTAGAAAATTCTAGAGATAAAGTGTTGATGGGACCTGAACGCAGAAGCAGAATACCAGACGAAGAAGCAAACATAATAACCGCGTATCACGAAGGAGGACACGCATTGGTAGCGCATTACACTAAATATTCACATCCGTTACACAAAGTCACTATCATTCCTCGCGGACCTTCTTTAGGACATACCGCATATATACCAGAAAAAGAGAGTTATCACGTGACTAAAGCTCAATTATTAGCAACAATGGATACACTGATGGGTGGAAGAGCTGCTGAAGAGATAATTTTTGGTTTGGATAAAGTGACGACAGGTGCGGCCGACGATCTAAAGAAAGCAACCTCTTTGGCTACTCATATGGTCAAAGATTTGGGAATGTCTGAGAAAGTATTTAGAGATAATT
>JAQGCI010000093.1:0-11219 GCA_034699525.1 Atropacarus striculus
TAATATCTACAAAATAGAAACTTTAGTAACTATTTATTAGTCATTTGCTCACATTTTATTAGTATTTAAGCTATGATTTTGTACATTTTAAGATTCGACATATGATTATTTAAATGTATTTTAACTTATTAAAAGTGCATTATAAACATAAATAGTTAATATTTCCCAAATATAAGTCTTATATTATATAATTCGAATTTTCTTGTGAGATTCATATTACATAAAATTTTTCCTTTGATTTATATCTATATTGATTCTACATTGCTCTCGGTCTGCATTGTCCATAGCGGTCAGCACTCGCGAGTTAGTGAAGTGCACAGAGCGCTCGGTTTTGTTATATAAGGCCATTGCGAGCCACGAGTTGTTACTTCTAAAAAAATAGGTGTATTTCTTAACTTAATACCAAAGATGGCGCTCATCAATATAATTATCAAAAATTTAGTTTCTTCGCTTACTATACATTTATTTTGCTGAAATAAGCATTAAAAATGAAATTACTAATTTTTATATCTTAATCAGATAAATTCAGTATTTCATAACTCGAGTGTAAAAAATATTATTAAAAGTAAAATAATTATAGCGTTCGCAGAAAAACAATAGTTTCATAGCCCAAAGCGATGGAGAGGTAAAAAGCGCTGTTCCGTTAAACGCACGCATTACCGCTCGTATTGCGAATGCTTTAGTATAAGTTTTGGGGATAATCGTCTATTGGATATAATGTCCAGCGTTGGATGTGTGGCGGCTTTTTGATAGTGTATCGCTGTATCGCTGCATTATGTTAGACAGTTTGACACAGTCTGCACTAATAATTAAACATTTATGAAATATTGAAATTGTTTCAAATACTAGTATTAACTAATTTTATAAGTGAATAGTTAAACGTGTAACTACTCGTATGTTTCACGGCGATCAGTGATATGTTTAGACTGACAGACACAACACACAGCAAACAGCGTTAGCATTTGATTCGTGTGTTTGTCTCGTATTCGGTTATATAGTTCGACGACACGACACGCCATTTTGATTACTTTTGTTTACAGTTGTGTGTACTGTGAGAGAACCGAAACCAAACGAAAGCAACACAATATCAAACTAAATCAATGCAAACGCCAAACAATTACTCACGCAATTAATTCATTATTAACTATTTATTTAGAAATATAATCATTATATTTATTAGTTTTTTTGTGTGCGCTTTTTTTTACTATTAGTTGTTTGTGTTTACGTAATTCGTATTTAGTTTTGGTTTTCGGTAATCGGTTTTTTGGTTGTGTGTCGCACTGTAATCATTAAAAATAGCTTCAATATCATCCTCGATATCATCATCAATACTGTCATCATTATCATCTTCGGGAGCACTCGTGCCTCCATCACTATTTCAGTCCATACAGCAAATAATTCCAACAACCAATACGAATATAATGGATAAAAAGAAGCCACTGAAACGTCCGCGAATGGACACTCCAAGTATGTCTCAATTTAATATTCAATATATTACGTTTTAAGTTTATTAGCATTATTGCCACTTGTTTTGCATGTTTAATTAAATTGTTTATTACTTCGGCGTTAATTCGCACGCAATGTTCAGGTTTAGACTATAAATTAGGATATCTTTCTTAATATCAAAACTATGATAAGGAAGCGAATTATAAATGATATCTTAGAGTACAGTATATTAATTATGGTATCAGTAAGAGTCCATTATTGTGCCCATTATATGCTGTTTTCTTTTAAATTTATTGAATCAAAAATAACGCACACATACTTGTGAGTTGTAGGAGAAAAAAAACGCTGCCCTGAGAAGAGTGCAAAGCTGTATCTTATCTGAAAAAATGCATTTTGAGTTTTTTTTTCAGTAAACGACGATACGTTTGCATGCAGTCATGAAGTCCTATAAACAACATTTTTTGTGCGATTTTCACTTGAATTCTAACATAATATTTTTTTGATTAAAAAAACTTTAAAACGACAGCGCAATAAGCAATAAACAGAGCATAAAAGAAGTAATAATAATATATTTTTTAAAAAAATAAAATCAACTTTTATTAAAAACAAGAATACTATTTTCAAACAAATACGCTTTAATAAAATTTAGAGCGAATTAAAAGCACATTTTTGTGTTATATTTATCATTATTAAGTTTGTTTGTACGAATACTTAGCGATAAATGTAATCATAGACAATGACAATAATCGCTCATTAGTAACACACCACTTGTGTGTATGTATGTATGTATGTGTGTGTGTGTACTCTCTATTCTCTATTTGTTTAATTATCCAAATTCATTTCAAGTCACTAATATTGATACAAATAAAATTGAAAATAATATTTCCCAAATAAATAAGCAAAATATAATTTAGTAAATACGCGTTAATTTTCAGTTAAATAATTTTTTAATTCACTGCTACTTTAGAGTTCGTACTGAATCTTGCACTGCACTCCTAATTGTTTAGTATTAATGCTTCCAAACAGATTAGTTCTCATAATTGATGCAAATTTTAGTTCCTCTAAGTAATCGTTGGGCCATTAATTAATTAGTTAGTCTTATGGTGATTGCAACGCAATTCATTTTTTTAAATTGTTTTAAATTGCATTACTAATTGCATAATACGCGCAATCGGTGTTCAATCGGTCAAAATTTGTTTTTTATTGTTGGCTTAATAGTTTTAAACAACAATTTCTACTGAAAAATGCCAATTTGTCGCAATTTGCAGTTTTAGCTATTTTTACTTTTTGGTCCAAAATTCCATTATTTAATTTACAATGCGATTATTATATTTACATGTTGAACAACATCTTAACCTTGAAAACTATATTTTTTTACTTTTTAATGCTAATTGAATTGCAATATACATAAATGTACGAATAATATATTGTATTCTAAATCGAAATAAGCATAAATTACTATTGATATTTATGTACTATATATTTAAAATGTATGCATTTGTTGAAAAATTAAGTAAATTTAACAATTAATGTTTTTATTGCAAAAGTGTGTGATAGTTGTGTAATGAACAAAATAAATGGTTTTGTAATTCGCTTTCATGTTATGATTAGATTTCAATTTTAATTGCTATTTTAATTTAATTTAATATTGATTAAAATGAAAAGTGTTTATAGACAATTAAATATGGTTTTATTTAATATTGTTTATTGTAGTTGGAGCTCGAAGTGGACCGATAGCGAACGGTCCGATGCACGCTCGACCGTTAGTGGCACTTCTGGACGGTCGCGATTGCTCAGTAGAAATGCCAATTCTCAAAGATGTGGCAACAGTTGCCTTCTGTGATGCCCAATCAACTCAGGAGATCCACGAAAAAGTTCTGAATGAAGCTGTTGGTGCACTCATGTGGCATACTATCACTCTCACTAAAGAGGATCTTGAAAAATTTAAAGCATTAAGAATTATTGTGAGGATCGGCTCCGGTGTCGACAATATTGATATCAAAGCTGCCGGAGAATTAGGTAATAGTATTGTGTTTCTAACCATAAATCTATACTTTCACGTATCATTTTTGATTTTCCCTTTAAATAATAATAGAAGAAAAATTTTACTTATTATATAAATGTACCACAATCTAACATAAAAGAGTTAAACTAAATTTTTATTTTTACATCGAAACAAATTTCAATAGTTTCTAATTTTCGATTCATGTTCAAACGATTTTCTGCAAATAGACACATTTTATGTACTTTCTTTGAAGAAAACAATTTATGCAAATAGTATTACGTAAACTATTTGTCAGTAGTATTACTACTATTACACTATACGTGAATTCCCACATCTATTATATATGATTACATTATTAAATAAAATATGATAGGAGTGGCTGTTTGTAACGTTCCTGGCTATGGAGTGGAAGAAGTGGCAGATACCACCTTATGTCTTATACTGAATCTTTATAGACGCACTTATTGGTTGGCAAATATGGTCAAAGAGGGTAAAAAATTTCAAGGACCAGAGCAAGTGCGTGAAGCAGCGGCTGGTTGTGCCAGAATTCGTGGCGATACTCTTGGAATTGTTGGGCTTGGTATGTATGAGCTGCTATTCGACTATGTCTACGTACTATTGATTAATTCTACTTTTTTTTGTTTTGCCAAATCGTTTTTATTAATTATTAATGGCCACGATTTTTAATCAATATATTTATGCGTTTTTATTATGTTTGACTGGTAGGTCGTGTGGGCACTGCAGTAGCATTACGCGCAAAGGCTTTTGGCTTTAACGTTATCTTTTACGATCCATATTTACCTGATGGTATAGAGAAGTCTCTCGGTCTTACAAGAGTCTATACGCTGCAGGATTTACTCTTTCAAAGTGATTGTGTTTCGCTACACTGCACTCTAAATGAACACAATCATCATCTCATTAATGAATATACAATTAAACAAATGCGACCGGGTTTGTCATTTTTTATGATTTTTTATTAAATTAGTTGTAACATTAGAAATTTTTTAGATAACTATTGTTTTTCTTTGAAATTTGATATTTTTTTCTTGTATGCCTTGAGGCAGATGAGGAAAAAATTAGATTTGAATGGTTCGATATGAATAAAACACATAATTACCGCTTTATTCGTTTTAGCATAAATAGATAACAAAAGCTAAAAATTTTTCCTTAAATATTAAAAATAAAATAATGTGCTAAAAAAATATTATAATTCGAACGACTTTGAAATAAAATAAAATTGATCGATGATTTAATTGCGTTTATGCAGTAATATGCGCTAACACCTAATTTATATGCACTTCTCTCTGCTCTCACACAAAAACGATGTAAATTTTTTCTGTTTCCAGCAAAATAAAAAATTCGAATTCAGTAATATTAGTTAAGATCATTGACTTTTATACTCGATAGTAATAATAATTAAACTTTTAAACTATAATAGTTTTTCGCTCTTTTTGTTTTTGTTTTTTTCTTTCACTCGTTTTACTGTCTGTGTCCTCATTTCTTATTTAATTTCTAACACACATTTAATACAGTGTTTAGATTAAGTTGAAAATTGTTCTCACATTTGACTAATTTTTACTTTTTTGTATTATTGATTGTTAAGTAAGAAAAAAATATTACACTTTAATAGTAATTATTGGAAAAAAAGAATAGTCGATAATTAATGAGTTTCTTTCCTGTGTTTTAAGTTAATATTTTTAATAGAAAAACTTATTTTTTCTTTTATTATTACAAGTTTATTATTAATGTAGAAATTATAAGCTAATAATTATATAAGTGATTATGTTTTAGCACTTTAGGAATAATAATAATAATAATATTGAATGTGTGCGAAAGCAGAACTCAGTTCAAATATTTGTAGTAAAGTCTGCATTTTATTGATTAACTCATTCTCTCTCTCATTCTCTTTCTATCTGTTATTGTCTGTCATGTTTGTCTCGCAGTTTATTTCGCTTACACTCAATCTTTTTTCGTGGTATAGTTTTATTTTCTTTTCTACTCTTCGTCGTTCAGTGATTGGTCGAGAGATTAACGCTAAAAGTATTATCTTTTTTTTCTATGTTAGATATGTTTGCCATTAAGACCTCTTTTTTACTGCTTGTGATGTATTAATATTAAGCTTTTTTAGCGATCGTTTATTGTACGCCAAATAATTAAATACAAATTGCCACTTATTTAAAAGCAATTATTCTTAAATTGATTAATTAAATTAAAATACGATAAATACAATTAAATATTTGTTTGCTAATCAAACGTTATTTAATTTATGGGTTTTCTATCTGCATAAATATATCCGCTTAAAAGCATTGCACACATTATAATGAACATTTGTTAACTAAAAATAGATTTTACGCTTTATTAGCGATTTTAGAAATTTTAATGGATTTGTCTTAAATCGTGTACTGAAATATTTAAGTAATTATTATATATTTTTATATTATGCTCACTTGTTTTTTATATTTTTATGTAAAACAAACACGAATTATCAAATTGATTATATTAGTATCAAATAAATAAAATTAAGTTAATTAGTCTATAAATTATAATTAAGAATCAGATTCATTTGGTTTACGATACTTTTAATTAGTTGTATCTATACATAAAAATCATGTTTATCATGCACTCGCGAAAATGTGAATATATATTATTTTTAGAATATGTTATTTTTAGTTTTTTTTCTAAGAGTCAAGTCTAAGTCTAATTCCTTAGAAAAAATGTGTATAATAAAGAATGCTTTCATTTTTCTATTCGTTTTTCTATATTACGAAATATTTTGATAACGATTTTAAACATTTTTAGGTGCCTTTCTGGTGAACACTGCAAGAGGAGGTCTTGTTGACGAGAATGCCTTAGCGGCTGCACTAAAAGATGGTCGTATTAGAGCTGCTGCACTTGATGTACACGAAAACGAGCCATTCAATGCCTTGGCGGGTATGACTGGTAAAAAAATATTATAAGATACTTCTGGTTATGTTGTTATTGTTTAATATATAAGTTCGCTATGCGCTGCCAATTTAGTATATATACTTCTGTCAAACGCACGATAACTCCCACTTAAGTCATACACTACTTCTCTAATTTAATATACCTTATAATGCCGATTATAGGCCGCTATTACTCTTTAATCTTAATGCAAAAATGTTATTAATTACTATTTTTTCAAAAAATATAATGTATAATGGAAAATCCCAAAATTTCAGATTTTTTGTTCTGAAAGCTTAGTGATCGCAGTTTATTCTTGATTCTGTTTAAGAAATTCATGTGTATTTAAAAACGTTATATAAAAACTAAATAATCTAATTTAAAATACTTTTTGATCAATTTTAATATATATAATAAATTTGACAAAGATATAGATAAAGATATATATAGATAATTTGCAATACCATTATCATCACAGATCTATGTATTGACTAAATTTACAATTACAATTTATTTTAAACAGTTGAAAAATTTTTAATGTATTATCTTAATTTTTATTATTGTTAAATTTGTGACGTAAAGAAATAGATAGATACTACTATGAAATAATAAATAAACTTAGAATTAATTAGAATAAAAATGGTAAAATTCATAAATTTTATTGATAGCACGCATCAGTAATATTTTCTCAAATTTGCTTTTATTAATCTACGCCGAGGGCTATAACCGTTAAATTAGAGTATTTCTTTTTATTCTTTAAATAACAGTAGGCTTTAATTTTGGAATACATAATATTAAATTAAATAGAAAATGTTTGGCTTCATTCAACATTCCGCTGGTATTTCGAACCTGATAGAAAAAATTTGGAGTTAACTCAATTTTTTTAAAATTGTGTTTACCACTTAATAATGTGCATTATTTGATTACAATCGTGTGACGTTTTATCGTTTCATCGATCCAATGAAAACTTGATTAATATATATTTTTTAAAACTGTTTTAATATTAATTAAATTTAACATAAGATTATTTTAATTAATTCTAAAAATAACTTTTATTTTAGTTTTTATTAGTTGAAAAATGTTTTATTATTTTCTTAAATTAAATTTTGTTGTTTGGGAGAGAAGGATAAAAAGTATTTTTAGTTGTTTAACGAAAACAAAAACAACCGAAAATAAGACTCACTCACTCATACTCAGCTTTTTTGTGATTTAAAATATTCATGAATCAAGTAATAATGCACACAAATTATAATTATTAGCTGATAAAACAGTAATATTTTTTCGTTATTTTAATTTGAATGGTTTAATATTAAACCAATACATGACATCGGTTTTAAATGTTGGCAAAAATGATGTCAAAAACGTCATTCCCAAGTTTTTACTTTCTTGTTTAAATAAATGTTCACATAATTATCTAAAATTGCACATGAAATGAATTTCTCAAACAGTTTATGTTAAGGCAAAAAAATTCACTAAATATAGCATATATTTAAGCAACATTTAAGTGTTAGTGTGTATATATATATTACGTAAATCAGTTAACAAGAACTAAACTGGTGACACATCGCTATTATACGTAAAATACTATATATTTGTTTAGAATAGTACGTAGTTATGGTAGATGTATTGAATACTATTTACACATACTGTATGTAAACGTTACGTATATTGCAGGTCCATTGAAAGACTCGCCAAACGTGATCTGTACGCCTCACGCCGCGTGGTATAGCGACGCGAGTTCAACCGAACTGCGAGAGATGGCGGCCAGTGAAATACGACGCGCTATCGTCGGACGAATACCTGATTCACTCCGTAATTGTGTCAACAAAGAATACTTCGTATCCTCTAGTTATGGAGAGAGTATAAACGGTGCGAGTGGTTATAACTATACGGGACCAATAGTTCCACACTCGACCACATTAGAGCCACTTCCAGCTCCAGGTCCTGTTCCCACTTCGTTAGCGACACCGCACGCAACGCCGCATTCGACATTACAAGAGGCCGCTAATCATATGACACCAAAACCAGAAAGTTCTGAAGTTCATTAATTCTCAAAACAATTATCACTTCTCACACGTGTGTGGCTTTTGTTAAGTGAATACGACTATAAAATGCTTCGCACTTCAAATTTAAAAAACAAAACAAATCAATTTTTTTGCAAAACAACTTTTTTTCAAAAACACATCAATGATCAAAATAATTATTATTAGTATTATTCGACATTAAATCAACAAAATATTAACTGAATTATTATTCATTATATCTCGACCGGCAAATAACTATTGTTACTGCCGTTCGATATTAAATATTCGTTTTCCGGTTGCGTTATTAACTTTTTATTCGACTGTATTTTTTTGTTGACTCCACAAAAGAGGTCAATAAAGTTATTATAAACTCGAAGACTTGGATTTACAGATGTGTTATATTAAACAAGTCATCGACAAAACTTTTCATAGAAAAAATACATCACTTTTTTCCGCTGTTTTTTTTATAAGATAATCACTTTTTAAATGTATCACTAGAATCACTAGAATATCTTTTAATTTCATCATTATTTAACCTATTACGTGGTATATGTATTTAAATGAATTATTCAAATTAAAATTTAAAATTCCATTCTTTACTGAATGAACTCTGTATGAACCAGTGATGTCCCAAACGATTTACGTTCGAGGAATATTATGGGTTAAAATAGAGAATCTCGAAATTTGGGAATTAGACTAATAATGCCAACAATTTTTAAAAAAGCTTTTTATTATGCTATATTTATCTACATTTTTTGAATTACACACCTGTTAACAAAATTTTATTTGCTAAAACTCGAAAAATGATAAAGAGGTCAACAATTGCTTTTGGGACATCCCTGCTATATAACTAATAAAATATTTAAGTATTTTATTGTAGTAGAATTTTTAAGGCTTGTAATTTAATGCCAAATTTTAATGCTACTTACGCTTATTGTTTAAAATTGTACACTAAAAATGGTGAGTTAGTTAAGGGTTTTAAATAATAGAGCTTAATTTTAAAGGGATATTCAAAACTTTAAATTCATTCATTTTCAGGTATATAAAACAAAAAAGTTGTTACAATAAAATCAAAATCCATATATTTGAAAGTGATGTTTATTGTAAACAAATATTTCGTAAAATTTATTTTTTATGCATATATCAGCCATATTTCAGGATTAATCGAACATCAAATAAGATTAAAATTTTAACAGTTTATTATTATTATTGAACATATTATTCTATCCATACTAACAGTTATACGCTCTAGTCTTCTACAGTTAAAACGCAAAAATAGGCTTCAGATTTGTTAACATTTAATCCTCTCTGAACTGTTTTGGTATTGAAATTCAATTTTACTATTGCACACTATTTCTCTGTCTATTAGTCTTTAATTACTAAATCATATCAAATAAATTAAAACATAAAATATTTTTTATAAATTATTTCGTATAGCATTTAACCGTACAATGAAATGTTTCATTAAATAAAATGTGGTATAAAACAACTTTAAATTGTAAAAAATACAATCAAATTATTTACTCGTTAATCGATTTAATATAATTATTAATGATTTTTGGCAATTCTGGCTCTTTATAAATATCCTTATGTCCGTAACCATGATGGCCATTAAGAGCAATCATTTGCGGCTTTTTGTGCGAAGTTTGTATTTTAAGCGAATTCTCGTATAGCTTATGTCCCAAATGGAAAGGAACTATTCTGTCGTCCATTGCGTGCAGTATTAATATTGGACACTTTATTTGGTTAAGTAGTGATATGCTGTTGAAATTAGTGAACTCGTTCGAAGTTATCGGTTCCACAAAAAGTGCGTTAAACAGAGGCATATATCGATGAATAACGCCAAATGGATGGAATTGTATGGCATCAGCGATGGTCGTGAATGGAGCCTCTAATACTATACCCGAAGGAATATCTTGTTGTAATTGACTAACAAATTTAAGTGATACCGCTGATCCTAACGAATGTCCCCACACTATAACACGATTTGGATTGACGTTTTGTTGCGAAATCAGCCAATAATAGACACTTTGTGCGTCGTTAGCGATTCCAGTAGCGGTTGGCCACACGTTCGAAGAGTCACCATATCCTCTATAGTCGAACGTAATAACGTGTGCGTTCACAACCGAATTGGTGAGCACGCGATACAACATTCGTCTGTGTTCGCCACCTCTCGTGCCACCATTTCCGTGAGCATATAATATGATGGGTCGATCGTCTTTGAACTCAATCGCCAAATCAATAGAGCCATTGGCGTCGCAGTCACCGAGTCTTGAGTGCGGCAATACGTGCCAAACGCCTAAATCGATGTTATATTCGCCGTCAATGCGCAAAACACGCGTACAATTCATACCAAAATCTCCCATCGGATCCGATAAGTTTTTATATATCGGAAAGTTAACGTAATTCATAAATATTAGCATTCGTCTCACCGTTAATGAGTAATAAAATATAAGCGGACATAATATATAAATAAATGCAAACGCAATTAACGCCAAATAAAATAATCTCTTCATTAACTTCGAAATAGTTTTCGTAAATGAGTTCTTGTTTCCAGTTTTTTTAAGTAATTCATAATTTAAATTAGATTCATCGAAATGGTTAACGTTATCCACAACTTTTCTTTGTCGTAACGCATCCATTGCGCTGAAAGTAATTTAATGATATGAATTTAGATTGAAAATCACTATCAATAAAACAGTTGATTGATATGATGTACGTGTACTGCAATGAGTAATACAATCATGTACTGTAACAGTATTAGTGATATAATCACATGTGTAAACATTTTAAACATTACGTCGCGTTTAATAGTGCATTGC
>JAQGCI010000094.1:0-11171 GCA_034699525.1 Atropacarus striculus
GAACAAAAGGATTTTTAGAAGTATGAGTACATAACTCAAAGTTCGATGTCTGTTATCTATCGGAAAGTATCGGCAAAAATATATATATAGTGTCTGTAAGTTGGGTTCAAATGGCTAAAAAGAAGCAGAAAGAGCTTTAGTTTCTCATCGCTTGGAGCGATGCGTGAACACACAAATCAACTTCTCTTACAGAAAAAATATCAATTGATCACATACTGTTGACGTGTCTCTCTATCTCTCTCAGTGTGTGTGTCACACAACTAGTCTACTTTATTTCTCTTCTTAACTTATCTGTCATTATTAAATAGAAATACTTTTAATATGCAGAGTAAATAAAACACTTGAAAACAGCGTAAAAATACGATAGCGTAAAGGCAAACACATCCACTTTTGTGTGCGACCGACCGATAAGATTAGTTAATACTAACTTTGTTTGGCAAAAAATTTTCATGCTATAAATAAACTTTTTCAGTATTATTATTATTATTATTAATATTTTGACATAATTAAATCTCTCGCCATTCTCTATCTTTCCCACTCTTCGTAATACTGATTCTCTTCTACTTCTGTATATTTAAAATCGATTTTCACTTCACACACATAGAAAAACATAACTTCGATATAATATTAAAGATAAGACAAATTTTATTTTTCGCTCTCTCGTTCTCACTCTTTCGCTCACTCTCTCTCTCCCCCGCTATTGCCAGCATTGCTGAGTCCACTACTTTAGCAAAGAGAGGATTTAGAGGAGATTTTCAGTGAGGGATTAAGTTTGATGAGTGAGTGGAAATGCAGTACAGTATGGCGTATTTATTTATAGAGTTGTTTACTTGTGGAAATATAATTCCTGTGTCCATTAATCTAATGATTAAACTCTTATTATTCGCGCACAATTCACACATAACCAGTGCAGACGTAGAAAAAATTTGATGTCTTTAATATCATAATAATTATTTATTTTTTTTGATAAAATTATAACTTCCTTTTTCAAGTGGTTGAGTGACTAAAAATAGAACTTTCTTTGCATCTAATCGCGAATTCTAGCGATAAAAATTATGCAATAATAAAATCTTGACCTTATTATTATTATATACTGCATGTGAAGATTTCCAGGTTTGCGTATTTAATATGTCAGATATAAGCTTTGGAAAGAAAAGTTCCGATAAGCTCTGGAGGTTTGTGCTCTTTTTGTGAAACTGAAGATTTTGTTATATTTTTTTCTATTCTGAAAGCAAAATAAAAAGATCTTTTTTCTATTTTTGCTTTACATATTAAATAAATTACTACAGTATAAATGGTGTTAATGATTCGCGGAATTAAATCATATAATGAAAATTTGCTGTCAAATAGTAATTTGGTTAATAACAGACGAGAAAATATTGTTGAAACTTCTTTAAAAAAGTTAGTATAAACTAATGAACAGATAATCAGACAATTGTCAGCATTGTTAACATCTAGTTTCTCCCTTAAGATCCAGATTTTGCAAATAATAATTCTCAAAGGAATTGAAAACGGGTTTACGTTGTTTTGACCTTTAAAAAACAAACTTATTCTACATTAAGTGTAGCAAATGATTTGAAATAACACTCTAATTAGAAGCGTTTTTTTTGCGAAATCTTAGGTTATTGATGTTCATTGTATTTACGCTTTAGGGTAACGATTGTTGTTATAATAACAACACTATAAAATATTTAGCTGTAGTTGTTATATGATATAATTGTTGCAATACACTTTGTTTGTGTCAGTATTTATTCATACTATTATATTTTTTATTCGATTTTCAGTTTACACACTGAAAAGATTCGATTCCATTCGATATATTATTAAAGATAATTCATATTTTATTTTTCGCTCTCCCTTTCGCTATTCTTAGTATTACTTAGTCCACTACTTTAGTGCAGAGGATTTTGAGAAGATTTCGAAACCCATGTATTTGTCAGCCCACACACCATTTTTTTCAATAATATTAACTTTTTTCTATTAAGTGAGCTATAGTCTCGATATACGGTACTCTATATTCCATTGATAAATTTTAGTTTATAATTTTGAAACTGTGTATATAAGCGATACTTGGATAGATTGCGTTAAATTAGTGTTTGTGACATAAATAGCTATATAAGTATGTTTTTGGATTAAATTAATGCCGGCTAACATCAGAGTAAATCTTTTACTTTACTCTGAATTCTTTGAATAAAAAATGGAGCTTTCTTCGAATTTTGTCAAATGAATCCAATTCTTAAAGTGATGTTTTTTATATAGAATATGCGACTTAAATCACATGTTATTTACACACGTCTATTATATCAAATTCTGTCCACTGTTTACTAGTTTAGAGCAATTTTACTGTTATTTCTGCGAATAAATATTTGTTTAATACGCATAAAAATTTGGTAACAATAGATTATTAAGAAATAAGTTGCCGTGTTTTCCAAACTCACGCGTCAGCACAACATTGTATCATATTTATTCGAACAAATATTAAAATTTTGATGTAAAAATGTCTATTTTTCTTTTATTTTCAAGCAGCAAAAAAAGTAGTCGTAGCGCTTCGGGGGTTGAATGGATGTTGGATATCAATTACAAACTCGTGAATCCAATTTATTCACCAATGAGTTCATCCGCAAAAAAAACTGGCGCTAAAATGTTAATTGGAAACCCGAAAAATAATTAAGCAAATTTTTTAAAGGTAATTGCAATAATGGTAATATTTCTTTATTTTCTCAACAAAATAAGGGTTTCAAAAGTTAGTATTAATTACTATTAGTTTCGTACTTTTTAATTAAAAGAATTATAGACAATCAAATTATTTTTATATTTTTTATTTACTTAAAATATTTTGGCAACAGTTATGTATTCCATTGTTTTGCTAACAAATTTATGTCACATTTTTATGTGTTCTCGCTTTAAAACGTGAACGAGAAAATCATATAAACCTAATTTAATCAATTTTTATCGCTGAGAGTGAAATCCACATTTAAACGAAATTTAAGTTATATAACTTTTTCGGAGAATCGATAAGTTTCGTGTCTAACGTATGTTAAAATAGGTCTAAAATATTGCTTACACTTACGGGTTGTGTGCGCGCTATTGAATTGAATAATGCAAACGAGAATTTATATATTTTACTAAGGAATGCGTACTGAAAAGAAAAATATTTATTCAATATTAATGGCGTATTAATATGCAATGCAATTTCCATTACTGTATAATAGAATTGCTAAAAAGATATTAGAGATGAGAGATAGCTCGTTGAGAGAGAGAGAGAGAGAGAGAGAGAGAGAGAGTTTGAAGAATATGTATGAGGATAGCAGAAAATGAAGAATAGATTCTGTGATGATTCTTATGGTGATTGTTAAAAGAGGAGCGAGAAAGAGAAAGAAGAAAAAAATAAATAATATAAATGGTTGAATGAATGCTTGCAGGATAAAACTCGAACCACCAGTATTCACCAGTAGTATGTTGTACTTGAAATAAAATTTCAGAAAAATTTCGTCCGCATCGCAGAGTTTGGTCGAATATATAGATTCGCTCTTCACAGTCACTGGTCTTTAATAAGTTAAGCGCACATATCGCTAACTCATAAGTATTAAGTTTTGAGCGCTGTTTTGAAAATTTAAATCGCGTGGGCTTTGACGAGTAGTATGAGTGCGATACTATTAAAACGCATTTTTGATCTATCGTGGGATTATCGACTAAAAAACTTCACACGAGCGCGTTATATATCTCTATTTTTAGTCAAATAAATAACAAGAAAAACGTGAAAGCCTTGAAAGTTCTGATCGCACAAAATTTTTTTTAGGTTTTCATACTCGCCTTCGCAGTAGACATTGATTTACATCCGATCGCGTAATCATCGCATTAAATATTTGTCGCCAATTTTTTAAAAATAAACATTTTTTGCCTTTGAATGTGCGGTTATTTCCCCAAAGGCGCGGAGAATTCTAGAAATTCATACCAGATCTGTAACTCACTCTGTTTTCATTTTCTATATCACAAATACTGATATGCATCTCTAATTGCTAATTAGGAATAGTAATGATTGATCGATAATTAATTTGTTTTTGATATGATAAGCAAAATCAAGCCTAATAAACAATTAAAAAGTAATTGCGATTCCATTCTCAATAAATTATTTAAATTACCGTATATTCCGATTATACTGTAAATTTAAATTTGAATAATTACTTGAATTCATGATAACTACAGTTGTTTTAGTTGTTTCAATTTTTAGAATTATCAGAATTTAAATTTAAATATGCAGTCTTAATTTGTTTCTAGAAAATTATTATTATCACGATTTTTCGTGGAAAATATCCACATTTTCTTAGACAATACTTTTCTTTTGTTAATTTAAATTTTTACTTTAACCCAAGCGTTACTAGTTGTTAGTAGTGATATGAATAATGGTCGAATAAAAGTTACAGTAAATCATATTCTTATTTTAGAGCTAATAAAATTTCGCTTAATATTTTCTCATTTTTGGCAAAAATGGGGAAAATTCAAACTAAAAACAGTTCAATACGCGATTATTTCATTTTTAAGGTTAATTTTAAAAGCGGGCGAAAGGGTGTCATTTTTTGCGACTCTTTTTTGTTTTGTTGCACTTGAGACTAACAGTCAGTGAATTGGCTGCAACTCTTACTTGAAAGAAAAAGAGTTAATTCAAATAGTCAGTGCAATCACCAAATTATTCATGAAATAACGTCATTCAGTAGAGCTTTGAAGCGAATGTAAAAATATGTTGTCTCTTAGAATCTCTAGATCTTTACAATGATTAGGTTCAGTCGTTTGGGTTGTGACTGTGTGTGTAGTAAAAAAAGATGAGATGATGAAGAAATAATGGTAATTAAAGCATCACATCAAACAAAATAAGACGTAAAACAGAAACGCTAAATTCACGATATCATCAGAACATAATAGACAATGAGCTTTAGAATAGACGAGAGATGAGAGTTTTATATAAAAATACATTTCCAATAAGAGTTTTATAAATTTCAATGGCAAACTGACAAAACGTTAGAATCAGTTGCAGAGTTTAATGAAGTTGCGATTCATTCTGAAAAAATATGTGATGTCTAAAAATAGGGTTTGAGAGGAATAAAGAAGAAAAACCCCAAATGACGTTAATTAGAATTAATAAATGAATTTTGGTTACAGTTGTGACGCAATAAGTTTGTCATTGGAATAACAATTAACAATAGAAAAAAAGATTAAAATTAAAAGAGATAGTAATATTATATTATAAAAAACACGTTTCTCACGCTTAACATGACTGTTTACGTACCAGTAGTGATTAAATAAATGAATGAGGAAAATTGACTTAACGAATCACTAATTAACATTAAAGAAAAACATTTTAAATTTCGTAGAAATCAAGACATTTCTCGCAAAATTCAATCAAAAATTTTATTTACAACAAAAAAAATAAAATAAAAGCTAAATCAAATAAGTTTCGAGTAAAACTTTGCGAAACCAATATAATAAACGTCGAGTTATCTCTGCGGGCAATTGTTTTTTTTTCAATCGAAATGTTTTTCTCATATACGTGTATATGTGTTTGTGTGTGCCTGGAAATAAATCTTAAAATGGGTGTATGTTTGAGAAGTATTATGAAAAAAAATCAATGAGTTTCCAATGTCTTTCTAAAACTACTACAATAAAAGAAGTTTTTCACTTTAGGCAAAACGCATGTTATTCTCTTGTTAACTCAC
Organism: Atropacarus striculus; assembly: GCA_034699525.1. Lineage (NCBI taxonomy): Eukaryota > Metazoa > Arthropoda > Arachnida > Sarcoptiformes > Steganacaridae > Atropacarus > Atropacarus striculus. The sequence goes on from JAQGCI010000094.1 coordinate 5,712, forward strand.
ACTCTCTCTATCTCTCTCTTCAGTGTGCGATCATTGGGTGCGAAGCGCATAAAAACCGAGAGTTAAAAAAAGAAACTATTTTTATCTATTGATTATATGCAGTACAATGAAATGCGAAGAGTTTTGTCGTTCACTGAATACAATAAAATAGAAATACTTTTAAGAGTACTAAAAAACAATTGAATTTTATTTTATTTTTTTGCTGACAAGTTTCGCACACACTTTAGCGCTAAAAGAATTACCATTTCGATTACAGTAGCGATTATTGTGCGCTGCAACAAAAAAAATTACTCTTCGCTCGAAAAAAAAAATTTTGGTTCAGCAAAATAACTTTTTATGCAAATTTTTTAAACTCAACAAAAAAAATAACAGCATTGCATATAAAAATTATTATTGCATCGCATTTTGTATCTGCAAAAGTAATAATAATAATGATTCAGCTATTTATTAATACCACACACTCACACCACTCTCTCGACAACGCGAGAATTAAATTAACATAAATAAATAGTTGGCGAGAATTTTTCAGAATGAGTTTCACGGGAGTAAAAGTGGAGTGAATTGCAAAATCTAAATATAGTTACACACTCGCACTTGAAAATTGAATTTTTCAGGTGAAAAATAAATGGTATGCTAATATAATTAATACTACTGTTGGAGCGAAATGCAGAAACGCGGCGCATAAATATTATGCGAGCTGTGTTAACACATTTATCGCATTTATGAAATCACATTCAATGCCAATTTAGTGTTTGTTCGCATTCACTCTTTGAACCGAAACTGTTCTGCATTTTCGCTGTTCACCGTAAATATTATAACTCATTTGTCAAATTCAATTGAATACATTCTCTTTTTTTTGTTTTTGGTTCGCGAATGTAGTTTAAGTGGTGTATCATTTTTTCTCTTAAATGTTTTGATCGCTTTTCCTTAATATAATTTATAAATGTAATCAGTTTTTCCCGTGAGTTCAAGCAAAATAACTGACACATATTTAGCCACTTTTAGTTAATTAATAAAATAATTATGCAATAAAGCAATAAAAATTTTTTGGAAATTTAATGTTTTAATTAAAACATGCAGTCTAACTAAGTTTAAGTTGACAGAGTTTTAAGGTTAAAAGATATCACTTAAATTCAATTATTGAGTCTTATTCTAGTATATTTTTGTTATTTGTTTATTTCCTAGAAATTTCAAAATAACTAATACTTGTTAAATATCAATTTTATCTATGTTGAGCAAAAAAAATTTAGCAAATGTTAATATCAGAAAAACAATAGTTATATAGCACGCCATCACTTTAACCGACAAATGTTTAATAAAAATCATCTAAAAAAATAATATTCATCACAAGACAGCTAAAAACAAAATTTATAATCCTTTATACTCTGGTAAAGTGTATATCACCGGCTGTGATAGTATTTTTATTTTGAAATAATGCTAACACAGTAAAAAATTATGATTTTTAATAATTATTATTAAAATATTAAACTAGTAGTCTGTATAGAAATTAAAAAAAAAGATTATAAAACCTATTATTCGAGAAAGATTCATTAATAAATAATTTTTTAATCCCTTTTAACTTCTCACGGTGTAATCGAAGTAATTATCTATAAAATACAAAGTAGAATGTGATTTTAAGGATGCGTGATCGCAATGACAAAATCCTATTCTGTGCATAAATTAATCTTTTTAGATTTGCTCAATCAATCACACTCTCAATAGTGATTGCAATCAAAAATCTACTTAATAAAATCTAAATTACATTAAAGAACGAGTTGAGTTAACTAACCGTTTAAGAGATATAAAATATTTTGTTTAAAACGTAATTTAATTTTAGAAGGCCCCATTTTTAGATTTTTTAAAATACCATTATACTTAGAAATTTGTTCTCTATTTTAGAAAAAATTCTCATTTTAAACAAAAATGGGCACAAGTTATTAGTAAGTTATTAGTTCCTCTCTCGAAGTGTGCGGTATTATTTAGTATATTTCAGACAGATTTTACCTGAATTTTTACTAAATAATATAAATTAATAAAGCGTAACGTAACATAATTCGCAATATCTATTATTTATTAAAATGCCCGCCTCTGCGCAAAATTTCGCAATTTTTGTCCTCAGCAATATTGTAACAAAATATATTAGAGAAACAAAAACGCTCTTTCTTTAAATCGCAATAAAAGAAAATAATATAAACTCAATAGTAGTGTCTGTCTGTGTTTACTAATATAAGAAGAAAGTATGTTTCTAACGTTATGATAAGTAAATATATAGAGTGCAGTCTCTCTCTAAAAGTTTTATTCTGTTCAGCCGAACAATATATTTATGACATTTCGAATGGCGAACAACAAAACAGAAAGGAGAAGTAAAGAAAAATAGTAGTAAGACTTAGATATGTGTGCGCAAAAGAAATCGTGAAAAATTGAAAAAAATGCTGAAAGATTTATTAACTCTATTCTACTGCATAACACACATGGAAAAAATCGCTTTCTTTACTTTTATATAATATAACTAATATATTAGACATAGAATGCGCTATACTCTCGAAAATACTATTTCAAATTCTATAAAAAAAAAGTAGACTTGTCGGTAAAAACTCGTAAAGCAGAAAATTTCTGTAATAATAATATAAAACAGAAAACAATAAAAATAAACCGAAACAATAATAAAAAGTATGAGATTCACTATTTTTATTTCGATAGTGATAGCGAGCGCAGAATGCAAAGAATTTGCGTATAAAATATTTTTTTCGCTTATCTTTTACAGCCAAAAAAACGAAAATAATTTATTTTTATTAATTTAATTACGCACATGTCATATCCATTAGATAAATATTTGCAATTAATTATAATGTTATAGTAATTTCATTAATTTTTGATTTAAGTAAAAATTTCGATCGCTGTAATGATCGCTATCGCTTAGCAAATTAATTGTAAAATCAATTTTATAAATAAATACTGTGCTATTAAATAAGCTAAAATAATTATTTAAGTATTCTTTTGGTTGTAATCTAATTTTAATTATACTGCAGCAGTGATTTATTTGCCTCACAACAAAAATAATCCTCCGATAATATTATTCTCGCTATACTGTAATTAAAATTAGATCAATTGTATCTTTGCAGCTAAAAAAAGGAATAATAAATTGGTATAAAATTATGCATAATTCAGTATTAAGCGAAAAACTTTTTCGGCTATTTTCAGATGAATACATTACTGGATAAAATCGATTTTTTATTAGAATAAACGAGGAATTAAATCAGTTTCAAAAATGCGTTTCCTATGTCTTGAATTCTTAAAACCTCGGGGTATATGAAATCCTAATTCAGGTTTTACAGTCTTTTTTAAAATTCTAAACTAAATTATCTAAACTTTATAATCTTATTTAAAAAACATAAGCTTAAGATGTGCACAAAAATAATCAATACAATAAAAATAATTAAATACAATAGTGCCAATGGAACGTAACAATTAAAAATGATAAAGTAATACGTTTAACATTTAACTAATCGTCTGCAAACAATGGATCGGATTCTTGAGATTTCAATATAATTCTACCATATCTTATTACAGCGCACGCTCTTTTTTGCTAACGAATCTAATCTATAAACCCACTGAACAATCGAATATATCCTACCTTTTTTGACGTTAATGCCGGGTAATTTACGATAACTAAAACTCGATTATCATTTACGCAAATAAATTATCGACAAAACCCTTTAGCATTGGTTATCTGAACGCAAAATCAATTAATTTGGACATTTTTTTCGCTTAACTCACTCTCTCGAGTCAATTACTTGGCAATAACTAATAACCCATATTAGCTTAATACGCTTTTTTCTATTTCTCTATACTATTTTTCTGGTCAATTTTATTTTACAACTGGTGGTGTGGTTGCGTTTTTATGCAAACGGAAATCCCATCACTCATCAGATTATCTAATAATTTATTTTTAAAAAAACATACACACAACCATTTATTGATTACATTAGAATTACTTGAAAACCCTTAAATAACTCTTTTAAAGTGTTAATCGTCAGCGAAAAGCAAAAATATTTATCTGCGTGTGTGAGAAAGATATTGCGCGATACACACAACAGTTGTTCACATTTCGTGTCACATTTTCGTTTACATTTGTATGTGTGTGCCGTAACGCAGAGAGAGCTTTAATTCTCATCCGGTTTACTTTTCATTTATTTGAAAAATTTTTAAAGGTCAAGGTTAAGATCTAATAAAACTTAGATGAGATTTCTAATGGAGCGCTCGAGAGATTCAGCGAGAAATATATATAATATATATTTTTTCGGAAATGTATATATAAATGAACAGCGGTCACGAACAATGCTAACAAATAATGTATAAGTTTTTGAGAGTGAGAGTGAGTGCATGTCTCGCACATACGATTAATATACTGTATCTGTAAATAAGACGCTGTTGACCGTAGGTGTATGTGCAGTGGAAATAAGAATAAAATGGAAAAAAGTGTGTGTTATGTTGTGTGCGTGTGTCTGTGTATGTGTGCGTGTGATTAATTTTACTCGACTAATGTTAGTTCATATTGATTTTGACAATTTCCGCCCGTTTTGCCACATAAGTTTTTGAAAGTTTAATTATACTGGCAGATATATATAAATAGAAATAAATGAAAGCTAGACTTAAATAAATGATTTAATTTTTTTGATAAAACAGTAAAATAAATTTTTGTTTGCGCGTAATATTTTTATTCTAGATTCTGGTTTAAAAATCGATTAAAAATTGTTTGTGCTAAAATTATAATTTTAAATTTAAAAACAAAAAATGGTGCCCTTATTAAAATGAATACTGCAAATATTTTTCTTTCCATAATAATCATAACATTAATTTCGCAGCGAATTTTGCTTAATTATTGGAGAGAACCGTAGTCGCATAAATTAAATAATATTTAAATTATAGCTTTGATTCAGTTTTACGGCTCATGCTTTTTCTCGACAAAAATAAAATATTCTTTCCATTTTTTCTTTATAGCATTTCCGTACAACATTTATATATTTATATCATATCTAAGAAACGAAAAATATGTTCCGTAATATCCTGTTTACTGATACTGATACTAATAACGCAATGATGCTCAACACTGAAAAAAGCGCACCAACAAAATATTTAACCAAATTATGGCTACTTTAGAGTGAGAAAGGAAGACATGTGAAACGAAATATATATATATAATTGTTGCCATGGCTGCAGATTCTAGTGACGATCAAAACCTTGTAGAATGCATTCACCGCTGTGTTATTTTCTTAAGTCTGCAAACTATGCTTTTCTTATTGCATAGGAATATTACAAGAATATATTGCACTGAAATCTTCAGTGCGTTGTGTTATACGGCTTAAAATATTCTGTTCTATTGAATCGTGGATACAGTGCTGTATTTAAAAAAAATACTTCACTAGAATATGTTATTGAAATTTTACAGTTATTCTGTCG
>JAQGCI010000095.1:0-11157 GCA_034699525.1 Atropacarus striculus
CTTATCGTCTTGAGCAAAATGACAAATGAATTTTTCGTACTAAAATTAATCTTAATTAAGTTTCATTCCTTCTTAAACAGGATATTAATTAGAAAAATGTGTTTTGAAATCTTAATGTTATTTATCTGATAAACTAAAATAAGTTCGCTCAGAAAATTAGATGAGCGCATAAAACTTAAATAGCAATTTGGTTTTAACCTTAACACTAGAAAATCTCGATTAAAACTTACAGTTTCAATAAGTGTGGCGAAATTATGTCTGAGAGCACAGATTAAATTTCGAAATATCCAATACGTGTGTTCGAACACGTATTCCGTGTGACCAAACACCGACTGTTTGTTCAAAACATCGGCAATCGATAATAAATCAAACACATCGCACCTTTCAAACTAAAACAATTTTGAAAATATAAATATGCTTTAAATAAAAAAGTTTACATTAACTAATTAATAACTCAACAACTGATACCTGTTTATGAATATCGCATTTAGTGTTTAATTCATCGAATTCTAGAAAAAACATTAACACAAATAATTTCGAGTTAGAAGTATTAGTTCGATCAATAAAAAGCATAACATCGAGAGCTCTAATCAAATCATTACATAACAACTGATGCTCACTAACAATAAAATCATTGGTTTGCTCGCAGTTTGGTGTTTGAACGTCTAATAATAGACTCCAAACGTGTTTACGTAAATCCGACGGCAACGCGAATCGAACCGTGAATTGCGATAATTTCGACAATAAGTCGCAAGGTTTCTCTCGAATCATAATTTCTAACGACTTTCGTTCGTCAACGCCACGAATGCCTGCCTTTTCGTAATAGCAGTAACGAAAGTTGCGATCGTCACTCATCTCAATCAAACCATATGATTATCGAAAATGATTTGTGAAGTGATATCTAACTCTAACTCCTAATTGATAACACGATAAACGCTATGTTTTTTGATTGCAAAACATTAAAACGCTTAGGAATGTGCTGAACATACCGTTTTCCCTCAAATATTAGAGCTGTGAACGGATAAGAAAAACTACGTCCGCATTCACCCGGAATCCACACTGTACTCATCCGCATAATTTTTAATAACCATCCAACCCGACCCGAACCCGCAATTACAATTTTATTAATAATCCGCAATCCGCAGAGGATAATCTGCGGATATCCGCAAATGTCAAATGTAATAATTATTTCATCGTTATACGACTAAAATAATATTTTAAACATTTTTAATATTTTACATGTGCAATAATAACACATTGCAATGTAAAACTGCATAAATATTATACTTAACTCAATATACAAAAAAGTAATACATATTTATATTGCAATAAACGGCTTTTATTTTACATTTCCGCTATCCAATACTGAAATAGGATTCTTGTTTTATCATTAAAATAAACATAGGTCCAGAGTCTTTAATGGGAGGTCAGAGTCCGAGTGAGTCTTATACCGGTAATTATTAAGGAGTTCAGAACCTATTTAGAATGTCCAGGTCCGAGTCCGGGGTTCGGGAAGACCTGAAAGGCTCGGACCTGAGCATCTATAGGAGAGAGCTTTGTTGTCGCTGGCGGCTATTTCTCCAGATTATAAATTAAAATTGTTAATACTTTTATAATGTTTTTAAGTTTATTTTAATCAAAATAAATCATTTATTTTTAGTTAATATTAATTTTCTAATATAAAATAATGTGTTGAAGTAATGCACAAATCTACTGTACCGCACAAGTTTTATGATGTGAGGCACGCAGTGTTACTAATTTTAATTTACAGACTTAAATTAGATAAGTTTAGATAAGATAATCGCTCTTAGGCAGAACCGTATACATTAATAAATGATTACAAAATGAAATTTAGTAATGAGCTATTTTAATGTTAAACTTAAAAAATATTGTTTTATGAATAATAATCTACGCGTAGAAATGAGGTGCCGTTTGCTTAAGTACTGAAATGTTGGATTTGTTTAATGTTGGATTCTTTTCGTATTTGTTTCCAAATTTTATCCCAATCAAACTTAATATTGTCCCAACTTTTAGCCCAAAACTTGTCATCGTTGTCGCACAGCTTATTATCACGTTTTCGATTTTGTCTTTGCCTTGAAATCCACTTTCGAAGAGGTTTAATGAATGGCATCACAGAATAGAATTGATTGGCATAAGTATTATTGGTGTGATTGTTCGCCACGTCGTACTCTTTTTGGGGTAAATCACAAATTTTAAACCACTGAATATCTTTGATTTCGTTTCTGGCGATTGGCTTAAAAGCGTACGCCTTATCGACGTCACAAATAATATAAAGTCTAACCGAAGCTTCGCAAACAAATCTTTCGATATAACAGTCGCTTTTGATTTTATTTTCGCAGTCATAACCAGTTTCTTCTTTAACCTAAACAAACAAATCGAATGAAATCGAAATGTATTGATATGAATGTAATGGCAAATACTTCACGAGACGCGCAATTCATAGTCGACTCATTTTCATTGATCTTTCCCTTCGGAAATCCCCAACTTTTGCCACCAAATCCCTGCACCATAAGAACGTGATCCATATCTTTGTCCATCAGAATAGCGCCACACGTGGGAACTGCTAACTTGTATTCCTTCCATTCGGCAATGATTTGCTCCAATTGTGGCAAATGTTTGGTGAGAAACGGAATGTGAGCGAACATAATACGAGTGAATTGTTTGTATTTATATTTGGGAAGCGTTTGCTGCGATGTCTCCCAAACAAAGTCAATGTAATACCAATGCGCTAATTCTAACTGAAAGCACACACGAATCAAGTCATTTCTCTCTTCTAATGGTATGTTTATCACAAAACGTGATGACAAGTCGTCCAATATATTCTCAGGTATTTTAAAACTGTTCGCGTTTTTAATTGCGTAATAATTTATTTGACGATTTGTGTTCATTTTAACTGCGATTTAGTTCATATTAAAAGTTTGTTATCTTTAAGTTAACTTATAATTAATTCTAACATATTGACAGCAAAAAACATTGTCTGTACTAAATATAAATCACTAGAATTAGCTTTCGACTTATGAATTACGACTTAATCGCGATTTGGTTTCAGTTGTTTATAAAATACATCGTGAGTTAAGTAATACAATATATGTGTCCACAAATTACGTGATTATATTGATGATTGTGTGATAACACGTGTGTGTTAAAACATATTCACCAAAATAACGTTATTTGTGTTTAGTAATAATACTTCCTTTTCCGTGCAACACATTTCTCCATCGATTGTATAGTAAGTGCAATTAATTATTTATTTGATTGCAATCATTTTTAAATTTGTGTTTACTCTCAGCGCAGTATAATTGATTGAATCAAAATGGTTGTCAGACCGTTATTCACGCCGAATATCGTGAAGAAGCGAACGAAAAAATTTAAACGCCATCAGTCGGACCGATACAAGAAACTAAAAGTATGTTTATTTACAAATTAGACGTAAATTTATAATTGTTTGTTTAATTGTTGCAATCAATTTTTAGCCGAATTGGCGAAAACCGAAAGGTATCGATAATCGCGTTCGTCGACGATTTAAGGGTCAAATATTGATGCCAAATATCGGTTACGGTTCAGCCAAAAGGACCAGACATTTATTGCCCAATGGTTTTCGTAAAGTTTTGGTCCATAATGTTAAGGTTTGTTTTTATTTTAGATTTTTAATTGTATGATTTTTGTGATTATTTGCGAATATAATTTGTATATATTTTAGGAATTGGAAGTTCTTTTAATGATGAACAGACGTTTTTGCGCAGAGATAGCGCACGGCGTGTCGTCGAAGAAGCGAAAAGATATCGTTGAAAGGGCTAAACAGTTGGCCATTAGACTCACTAATCCTAACGCAAGAATCAGGAGTGAAGAAAATGAATAACATAATTGTTTTTCTAAAATAATGCGTTGATATGGATTTAATAAATAATAAAAAGAAATTTACTTATTTGTTTCTGTATTTACTTTTGTACTTTTGAATTATATTTTATGGCTTAAAACGAACGACAAATGACCACTACGTATTAGATTTGATTATTGACAAATGTCAATATAAATCAGACGATTACAATAAAATGTGATCAATAAAATATTAAAGTACAGTAATTCCTGACAGCTAAATAAAGTGTCTCATTCGCGTCACTTTTACGTAAAATAGCTCTGAAATAAAAATGTTACAAAAACATTTTTCATTATTTTCGAAAAAAATATTTGTTTTGCGACCAACTTTTTTATAGTTTGAGAACTAATAATAAGTTAATAATATTTTTATTCACTGCTGTTTTTTTTGTAAAGAAATATCAGAAAAATAGTGAAAATGTGTTATATGTATTATATGTAGTAACGGTTATCAAGAATTTGAATGCCGTATATTTTATATACTGTATATTAGAGTTATCACTAATCTTATTAACATATTGCTATTACCGTAAGTATCACGGTATTATACTATTATGTTATACTAATATAAATTAATCTGCTTGTCTCTCCCTCTCTCTGTCACGTTGTTCTACAATTCTAACATAATCTGTGATTCAGAATTTTGGGATACAAATTGTTTTCTAATTTATTGTTTAATGTGCGTACGCTTATTGTGCCTTAAATCAAAATTAGAGATTGAATTAATAAAGTTTATTCTAAGTTTATATATTATGATTTCAAATGTAATAATTACGAAATTCTCAATTTATCAAAACTCTAAATTTGTGTATTATTTGCGCAAAGCGTTGAGTTCCCAGATTTATAAAATCGCTTTGATAGGTTAAATTTTTTAACGCAAAAATGTAATGTAACTTTTAGAAAATAAAATTTTGAAATCAATACACAAATTTACAGAGCAATCAAATATTCATAATAATAATTTTCGCATATAAATTTTTTCAAGGACAGCAAAGGATTTTACAACCTTGAAACGTTCAAAAAGGGTGGTTTGTTTTTGATAATTGCGAAGATTTTCCAATCTAAGGTGACCCCACCTCATGCCAAATCATGATTCATTATCTAGTATTGCAAAATAATGATCCATCAATTTTAAATTTTATTGTGAATTCTAAATTATTTTAAGTTGCAAACGAATATTTTTTCCCCATGTTATCGATTTAAATTATTTATTAACAAAAACTTAGGTTTGAGCGCAAATGATTTTTAAGATTTTCAAAACTTAAAAAGTGTACAAAAAGTTAGAGATGTGGTCATTCTATTGATAACATGTAATTTGCGTAAAGCATTAGACAATATATATAACGATGTTCGGCAAAAAACAGCGCCACTCATACATTGACGCGCACATATAAGATAAATTTGCGATTTGTTTGGACATAGCTATGTGTTACACATGCGTATCATTGCATAAGTGTTATTGATATATAGTTGGTGTTAGGTTTAGTTTTGAACGTATTGGTAATATTGGTGCGTTAGTGTGCGGTAACTGTTAGTTTTGGTGCGTTGCGTTGTGTGGGAATGTGAATGTGAATGTTAGACATTAAGCATTGCTTGCTATGAGTGCTATGAGAGCCATAACGGATGGTATCACTGGTTGTGTTAGAGATCCGCCAAAAGCTTAATACCAACAAAAGAGTGAAGTGAATCATATTATTAAATGCTATAACAAAATACAATCTAATATATATTACGTTTGCACACATTATTATTATTATTATTGAGTGATATTTAGACAACTACTGGTCAACTGTTTTGTTTTGAAATATATATTTAAAATGAATTATTTATGACCTTGAGTTCAAATAGCGATTGTGTTGCATATAGAGAGACATGTCTGACGATCGCGGCAGCGGTGATGAATCGCATCAAACATCAAGTAAGACAATCATATAACAAATTGTTTAGTTGTTAACCATATTACTGTTAAGTGCACACTCAGTTACGTTTAACTGTAGTTAACGTAATGTAAGGAATGTCGTGAATCTATATCTGTAGTGGTGTATTGCTATATTGCTATATCTATATATGTACTGCTGGTGTGTATGTGTGTATTAAATAGAGAGCATAATCGGCTAAAACTAAATTTTGTTAGTAATTGTTGGCGCGTTTGCTCGCGAGAGTAACAGTTGCGCTGCAATGAGCGCTAACTCGCGTTACGGACACTCGACAACCAAAACCATTCAGTATTGAAAGCCTCACCTATAATAAGATGGCGCACATTTCTATGCTATATATATATACATACATACATACATACATACATACATTCACGCATACTGTTCATACGCGCAATACTTATATACCACTACAACTGTTTCGCACTGTTATTTTAATACTAGTATTGCATAACATTTCAAACCATATTCAATCAAAACAATCGCCAAAACTATTAATCAAACAATTATTCTATTCAAACGCAATAAATAGTTATTTTAACTTTTTTGGTTTATTTTATAACATTTCTGGTTTTGATTTTAGTTTAGAGCTCTTTTTATTTAATCTACAACTTGTACTCAAATCAAATGAATTTTTTATTATCGTTGAGATAACGTTATGTTAACATAAACTGAACTTAACCTACTTTTTTAGTTTTTTTAGTTCGGTTTTTCGATGAGCGCTAACAAAATGATTTGAGCGAAACTTTGCTAAAATTATATTATTAATCTGATACAATACACATTATTTTAATTAAAATTTCATTTTTAAAAAATTTTTATTGTTTGCGAGAACAAGTATCGAAATGATTGATTTATATATCCATCTATTTTTTAGTTAACAAAAGCTAATTTTCATTTTATTGCGACTCTTATTTAGTATTGCAATTTGCAAATAATTCTTTATTGAATTTTTTTGATACTGTATTTCGCTGTCAAACACTCGATTGTTACTAAACACTCGTTTTTTAGAAATAGTTAATTTGATATCGTAATGATTTGGTGCCGGAACTCTAACTCGACGCACAACTCGTCTCATTCACAGAAGTTGCGTTTGAAGAGCGAGTTGAGTTGAGTTGAAAAATAACTTTTTTCGCGGCCGTATAATATTCCAGGAATTTTCAAATTGACCCACTAATCACTATTCGCTGGAAAAAGAAGTAAATGTAATGCATGAATTGGCTATAGTTATAACACTTGATAACCTTACACAACGCTTTGCATTCTGATTCTTAGACCTTCTTGTAGTCGATTCGGTCATTGACTGTCTGAGTCTCGCATAAAGCATACAATGTATATAATATAAAACGAATATAACTCTTTTTAGTTTGTTTTATGAATGCATTTGCAGGAATTAAAGAGGCGTTTATTTCAATGATATTCTAATAGTTATGCGAAAACATTTTTATTTTATTGCTGCTTTTATTTTATTTTATTCTTTTTATCATTAATGTAACATTATTTTTGTTTAATTTATAAAATTCAGCTATGAATCGATGAGAATTTTTGTTAGAATTTTATTTTGTTTTATATATATATAAATATTGTTGAATGGAAAAAATACTTTCAATTTCGTAGTGAATAAAGGAGTTTATTAAAAAAAACAAAAATACTATTCAAGGATACAATTTAATCTTACTTAAGACTGATTTAATAATAAAATGGTTGAGATTTAAGATAAATGCAAACCTAATTGAATTCTTTTAATATTAGTTTTTCTTTAATTTTTGGTTAGAACGCTGACTGTAACTGATATCGACAGTGCTATTAGTAGTTCGCATTAAATGAGCTTCAATTAAATAAAGTGTTAGATTAATTTGTTGTTTGAATATTTATAGACTTACGTTTACTTAAATAAATTTAGTATTTAAATCGCAATTATTCGGTATAAACAAAAAATCTTTTTAACTCATTTATTCGTTTTGCTTCCAAAAACACAAATCTTATTCCGTGACTCAAACAAAGAGCAGACAAATTTAATTAGTCGTTGAAAAACTTAAGCAAATATTTTTTTAGCTGACTTTTTCAAACTTTTTTAGTACTTCTCTAATAACTTTTCTGATGCGTCACTTAATTAAAATATTTTAAATTTAGGTTTTTTTAAAACAGCTGTTATTTAAGTTATATACACATTGTATATTTACAAAATTTTATTGAAATTTATAGTTGCGTGAAGTGTTAAAAAATATTTATTTCCGAATATAATTCATTTTTTAATGATTTTTTTTGTTGAATAAATGAAAAAGAATAAATGATTTATTTTAATATCATTTTTTTAATTGTGTTTTCATTTTTGATAAAATATTTTGATTAATTGTAATTACTTGGGGTGTTTCGTAATAAAACAAATAATTGCATAAATGTAAATATGATGGGAAAATATTTAACGATGTGTTAATAATAATAATAACAATGATATTTAGTAGATAACTACTATTATTTATGTTGTTTTAACACTTGAGGATATATTTATTTAGAGTATATAGGAATGTGATTAGATTATAAGAGCTAGTAAATGATAGAACCAAATCGCTTTCAACGCTTTAATTTTTCGCCCTAAGAATGCAACACAAAAAATAGCGATAATTAATTTTGTTTTAAAAAAAGCAAAAAATTGTTCGCATAACACGGAAGTGACATAATAATAATAATCACGGCATTCCTTTCTAAAAAATTCGTTTCATAAGAGATAAGCTTCAAGTTTAAATTAAAAAATTCAAGTTTCATCAACAGGAGGGCAAACGGGTCAACAAGGAGAGCAAGAGTTGGCAACGAAAATGTTGCAAATTCAACACAAAAGATTTTATCTTGATGTCAAACAAAACAGAAGGGGAAGGTTTATTAAGGTGGCTGAAGTGGGTGCCGCTGGAAGGAAGAGTCGATTACTATTAGCGATGTCTACTGCAGCCGAATTTAGAGATCATTTAACCTCATTTAGTGAGCTTTACGCTTCTTTGGGTATCAAATCACTTTATAACGCAAAAATTACATGTAAATGTCATAAATCACTGTTTTCTTCTATATTTAGGGCCACCAAATCCTGATAATTTACCAGAAGATGGTAAACTCAAATCTGAAGTGATGGTAAAAGATAATCGACGTTATTATTTGGATCTTAAAGAAAACAATAGAGGAAGATTTTTAAGAGTGTGTTGATTGAACTAAATATATATTCATGATTTTAATGGTTATAATTAAATGATTAAATCGATATGACAGGTATCGCAAACGATATCTCGAGGTGGGCCACGATCACAGATAGCGATTCCTGCGCAAGGAATGATTGAATTTAGAGACGCGTTAACCGACTTACTCGAAGAATTTGGAACTGATGACGGAGGTCGTGAGGATAATCCCATTACAAGTAGAGCATTGTTTTTGTTTGGTTTTTTTGCGATAGCGTTTTATCCCCCAATTATTGTTTTTGAATGCATTAGTTTTTACGCTGATTTTTACATAATTGTTTTGCTATTGATTGTAGGCTTCAAAGGAGAATTGCCAGAAGGAAGACATATGAGAATAGATAATAAAAAATTTTATTTCGACATTGGACAAAACAACTTAGGCATTTACATGCGCATATCAGAGGTATGCACAACAATACACACCCTTTCAATTGCATTGCATTCAAATCTATTTACAATATAAACACTTCAATCAACAACAATTTCAATAAATGACAAATTATAATTATGTTGAGCCCCAACCCCTCTTCCTATTCTTCAATTTAGTTTATTTTCCTTTATCCGTTTGTAACACAACTTTATAATTTTGAGAAACAAAAATTACAAAACATTAAAAATGTATTTAATTTCCTGATTTAATAATATTAACTGCACAAATGACGGTTAATAATAGGCTTATACGTAGCAATAAATCAAAGATAAAACATTAAAAATTTTCATCATTTCAAACAAAAGAATATTTAATGTATTTTTAGGTGTAACAGATTTTACAATTTATTTTAAAATACATTTTCTTTTATAATATTATTTACACATTTTCTTTGGTGACTACAGTATACAATCATATGGAGGAATTTTTTCAAAATTTCATTCTTTCTAACTTTAGATAATTAAAACTTAGAGCCTAATTTGTTAAGCATTTCTGCGAATTTCATTATTATCTAGTAGTATCGGTGAATAAACTTAAAATGTATTGATGTATTGTTAGGTTAAAAGCAACTTTCGGTCGTCAATTACCATTCCAGAGAAATCATGGTCACGCTTCAGAGACGTATTCTCTGATTACGTTGAGAAAATGACTGAAGTTACTGACGTTAAGCCATCTGTCGCTACAACTAGTGGTTCACTCGGTGGTGATGCAAGTGGCGCTACCGCTTCCAGTTCTGGTGGAGGTGTCGGTACAGGCAGCACGAAATAGTGAAGAGAATTAAACTAATATTAATGCTAATATTTGCTTGAATGCCCGGTGTATTGATTGAGTGTTTGTTTCGATTTTAATTTTTATTTTAAGAAAAAAATTGTTCATTTATAATCATTTTTAATTATATTATTTCATAGCCACAAATTGATATATTGAATTACAGTTTACCGGTGCGCAAACTCTTGTCCAGGTCTTGGGAACGCTGTTTAATAGTTTATTGTCAAAGTTTTTTGATTTAGTGATTTTAAGTTTAATTAATATTTGACAATTTTAATTGTATAACGCAGTTTGATATATGTATTTTGAATTTTATTATAAAAACAACCCTCAATTAAGCAGTAATGTTACAAATATGTATATTATATACCGGTAATTGTTTATAAACTAACACTAAATGGCATTCAATTTTAAATTAATTTTTTGATGCCATTTAATTTATAGTGATTGACAAGTTTATTACAAATTGTTAAGTCTATTCAGAATTTAGGTATAATTATTAAAATTATTTTATAATTAATCTGATAATAATTAATTATTTTGATCAGAAATATTTAATTCATTAGTTAAACAAAACAAATTGCACTCAAAAAATAATTTTTTGCTGATGATGTGGTTATCAATATTTTTATTCAAAAAAAAACGCGACAACAAAACAAACTCACTATTAATGAGCGAATGTTAGAATTGTTTGAATGTAAAATGTATTGTTAATGACTACAGGATGCAAAATAATACAAAAAATACTGTACTGTATGTAACGCTAATTTGATTGAATTGTATCGAAAAGTTATATATTGTAAAGTTCTTTATAAATACTGTTAATGTGGTTTTATTCCTAATTTGCGTTTTTATTTTATTTCTCCATTTATGCTTTTTATTTTATTGTTTACTTTTAATA
>JAQGCI010000096.1:0-11139 GCA_034699525.1 Atropacarus striculus
GGTTTGTGTTCTCTCGCAAAAATTTTAATTGCTTTCGAAAATAAATGTATTCCCGCAAACTTGCACTTTAATACTCCAAATCCCGACATTCCGGCACTAATTAATGGCGATATTAAACCAGTGGTAGAAAACACTCCATTTAATGGCGGTATTGTTGGTCTTAATTCGTTTGGGTTCGGTGGCGTTAATGTACACGTTATCGTCAAATCTCACGAAAAAGAAATTAAACCTGAAAGTTATAATATTGTCGATCAGATTCCACGATTAATCCCTATTTCGGGAAGAACTGAAGAGAGTGTTAACTATATTTTTGATTTTATTGAACAAAACCCTAAAAAAGTAACTCGTGATTTGTTGGCACTATTAAATAACATATCGAAAACAACAGAATCGTCTGGAATGAATTATCGCGGTTATATGATAGCAAAACAAACAAGTGACGCATCGGTCGCATTCCCTCGAGAGGTGGCTCGAGTTCCCGAAAAACGTCCGCTTTGGTTCGTTTTCTCAGGTTAATAATTACAAATTAAATATTTTAGCGATCATTAATTTACATATTCATATTTTAAAGGTATGGGCAGTCAATGGACAGCAATGGCTAAAGGAATGATGAAATTGGATTTATTCGCGAAATCGATAGAAAAATCAACGGCAGTATTGAAACCGTACGGAGTTGACTTATTGCATCTGATATTAAGCGATGACGATCAAGCTTTGGAGACAACCGTTGCTCCATTCGTGTCAATAGCAGCCGTTCAAATAGCTTTAGTCGATTTTCTGCGCGCACTCGAGATCGAACCCGACGGTATTGTTGGACATTCTGTCGGAGAATTGGGATGCGCTTACGGTGATGGATGTTTCAATGCGGAACAGATGTTGCTGGCAGCTTATTGGAGAGGAAAATGCGTGGAAGACGCACATTTGCCGCGAGGATTGATGGCCGCAGTGGGCTTGTCGTGGGAGGAAGCGAAACGTCGCTGCCCTAAAGGTGTTGTGCCCGCGTGTCATAATTCCGAAGATTCTGTCACAATATCAGGCGCTTACGAGCCAACACTCAAATTTCTGGAAGAACTTCGATCTGAAAACATTTTTGCGCGAGAAGTTAAGAGTTGTGACGTATCATTTCACAGTTACTTTATGGACGCAATCGCGCCAACACTCTTAGAAAAGCTAAAACAAGTGATTCCGGGCTCAGTTGAAAGAAGCGCGCGTTGGATTAGTTCATCCGTTCCTGAAAGCCGTTGGAGCGAAGAGTTGGCAAAATATTCAGCGCCAGCTTATTACGTAAATAATTTAACGTCTCCGGTATTGTTTCAAGAGGCTATTCAACACGTACCCAAAAACGCAATAATCATCGAAATAGCGCCGCATTGTCTGCTTCAGGCTATTTTGAAACGCAGTTTAGGTTCCGAAATCTCTTATATTGGTCTAATGAAACGAAACAATAATGCTGGCAATTTGGATATGCTTTTGTCAGCTGTTGGCAAATTATATATGTTAGGACTTAACCCTAAAGTCGAAAATCTTTATCCAAAAGTTGAGTTCCCAGTACCGCGAGGAACGCAGTCAATAAGTCCGCTAATAAAATGGGATCACTCGCAGAATTGGTTGGTCACCTTATATCCCGAATATTTCAATCCAAGCAGTTCTTCCGATTATGTGGTTAAAGTGGATCTACAGGAAGGCGAAGACGAGTATATAGCCGGACATTGCATTGACGGTCGGGTACTTTTCCCCGCAACCGGGTATTTAATGCTCGCCTGGAAAATGTTGGCTAAAATGAAGGGTCATTTCCACGACAAATTGCCGATCGAATTCGAAAATGTAACTCTACATCGCGCCACTATCTTACCAAAACAGGGTCAGACTAAGTTTGTTATTCGAATGATGGAAACGAGTGGAGAATTCTCGGTAAGCGAAGGAGGAACCATTGCGGCCACTGGACGCGTATTCGTTCCCGAAGACAATTTTCTCAATTTGCAACACTTATTAACTGATGGATCAGTTACTAATGTCGATGACTTGAAATTAGAACCGAAAGATATTTACAAAGAATTACGAATTAGAGGTTACGATTATGGGCCAACTTTTCAAGGACTTACCGAAGCAACCGCTGATGGACGTCACGGAAAAATCAAATGGTCTGGAAATTGGATCAGTTTTGCCGATGCTATGCTACAAATCGGAATCCTCGGCAAAGCGACCAGAGGTTTGTACCTTCCCGTTAGATTCCAATCTGTTCGTTGCGATCCAAGAATCATAACTCAAACTGTTGAAGCGGCGGGAGATAATCCTACTCTTGACGTTGTATGCGATCCACGAGTTAACGTATGCGTTGCTAAAGGCATCGAAATACGTGGCTTGAAAGTGAACTTAGCGCCGCGAAGACAGGGCGCACAAGTGCCTACTCTCGAAAAGTATAGTTTTGTTCCTTATTTTGAGGATAATGTTCTCGAAAGTAGCGATAAAACAAATTTAGACGAATATATTCAGGTTTGCTCGTCACTAGCGCGTCAAGTTTTAGAAGCTTCAGGAAAGAGTGCTTCGCAGATACAAGACATTTTGAATGGCTTTAAAACGGCGAACGAGAGTGTTGTTCGAAATTATTTAGTGGCGCCGTTGGAAGAACACGCGTTACTCAAAGTACTCAAAGATTTATTAACCTCTGATAAAAAAGTGTCGCTTAAAGAAAATGTGCAAAAAGTGTTGAATAAATATAGTAAAGATTTATCGAAAGATCTATTGGCGAATGTTTTCGTAAAACAGCGTTTCCTTCGACCAGCTTTGGATGTCGTAATAGAAAATACTCCGACAAGAAAGTTGAACGTACTTGAAGTTAATTCAAGCTATAATATATTGTACAATACGATTACATCTTTGGCCGATGCTTCGGGTTTTGCGTTGAATTTGAATTACTCGTTGGCTCATCCGTCGCCAACTGATTTAACCCAAGATCTCGGCGAAACAAAACTAATCCAATGGAATGTTGCGAAATCTCAAGTACCATCGGAAGCGTCAACTCAAGACTTAGTGGTTTACAAAGATGTTTATTCATGCGCGACAACAGCTAATGGCGTCAATTTAGAAGCATTGCTTGAATCTCTTTATTCTACGGTGAAGGACAATGGATTTGTGATCGCATTGCTGCGCACAACGCTCACTCCAGCGGAACGATTGATCTATAAAGTAAGCGAAATCGATTTACCATCAAACAAAGCAGAACAATTTTTGACTAAAGCGGAAAAGGTTGGATTTTCAATCGTAAATAACAAATCGGACTCACTGACATCATCAGTGATACTTTTGCGTAAAGTTATTCAGAAAACAGCCGCAAATCAAACCGTTTTAGAAATCGTTAATTCTAAATACGAACCGTGGGTCGAAAATCTGAAACAAAAATTGCAAGAACATCAAAATAAACAGGTCGGCGAAAATATATGGCTCGTCGCTAACGATTCGCCAGCTAATGGTGTGGTCGGTCTCGTTAACTGTTTGCGTCAAGAACCCGGTGGCGATAAAATTAGATGCATATTTAATGCCAGCAAATCGAGTAAACATAGGAGTTCGTTGCCTGCCGTTTCTTTTGAAAAATCGATTTATTCGGATCTGCTTAAAAAAGATTTAGTTATGAACGTTTACAGAGAGGGACAGTTCGGATCTTTTAGACATTTTGAATTAAATGATAGTCGAGAGGAAGAGTTAATTGAAACGGAACACGCGTACTTGAATGTGGCCACAAGAGGCGATTTATCCAGTTTGCAGTGGTATGAGGCGCAACATAAATATTGGCCAACTCTCAACGCAACTCATAGAAATCCAAACGAAGTTTTATGCAGCGTTTACTACGCTCCGCTCAACTTTAGAGATATCATGTTAGCCACAGGAAAATTACCTCCCGATGCGTTGCCAGGTGATATGGCTTTGCAGGACTGTATTCTTGGCTTAGAGTTTGCGGGAAGAGATCAAAGCGGAAAACGAGTTATGGGTATGGTTGCGGCAAAGGGTTTGGCAACAACGCTAGTAATAGACGATCCAGAGTTTTTATGGCCGATTCCCGAAAATTGGTCGATGGAAGAAGCAAGTTCTGTACCTGTTGTTTATGGTACCGCTTATTACGCTCTGATAGTGAGAGGAGGTCTTGAACCCGGAGAAAGCGTTTTGATCCACTCTGGAAGTGGTGGTGTTGGACAAGCGGCCATTTCTATATGTCTCAGTATGGGCTGTGAAGTGTATACTACTGTTGGCAGCTCTGAAAAACGCGAATATCTGAAAAAAGAATTTCCGCAATTAAAAGACCATAACTTTGCTAATTCGCGTGACACTAGTTTCGAGCAACACGTTCTCCGACAAACCGGCGGTCGTGGCGTTGATGTTGTTCTAAATTCACTTTCAGAAGAAAAATTGCAGGCAAGTGTTCGCTGTCTCGCTCAACACGGAAGGTTTTTAGAGATCGGAAAATACGATTTATCGCAGAATAACCCATTAGGTTAGTATTTTTGTTACAATTATGAGCTTTAAATACATTTCATTTACATTTATAATATTAAATTAATTTGTTAAATTTCTAGGAATGTCTGCTTTCTTAAAAAATATTGCTTTCCACGGTATTCTATTGGACGCATTGTTCGGTCCATCGGCCGCTAACTCTCCTGGTATTGCCGGGCATAAGCAAGAAGTTGCGAAGTTAATTCAAGACGGCATTAAAAACGGTGCCGTTCGACCATTAAAACGAACCATATTCAACAAAAATCAAGCCGAAGAAGCATTCCGCTATATGGCAAGCGGTAAACATGTCGGAAAAGTTGTACTAAAAATTCGAGACGAAGAACCACAAAGAACTGTCGCACCAAAACGATTATTAGTGAAAGCTATTCCGCGCACAGCACTCCATCCGTTACATTCATATATTGTGACTGGAGGTTTGGGCGGTTTTGGCCTCGAATTAGCGAATTGGCTTATGGAACGCGGAGCACGAAAATTGGTGCTCACATCTCGAAGCGGTCCCAGAGATGCGTATCAACACTTATGCATTAAGCGTCTTCGAGCGTCTGGCGCTCACGTCATTGTATCGACCGCTAACGCGTCCACAACTGAAGGCGCCACACAATTGATTAAAGAGGCTAATTCTCTCGGACCTGTTGGCGGTATATTTAATTTAGCGATGGTTCTCAGTGACGGCTTCATTGAAAATCAAACGGCCGATTCATTCAAGAAAGTGTGCGCTCCTAAAGTTGACGGAACTATTATTCTCGACACTGTCAGCAGAAAATTATGTCCCGAATTAAAATATTTCGTAGCATTTTCTTCGGTAAGTTGTGGCAGAGGAAATGCCGGACAAGCGAATTATGGATTCGCTAATTCCGCGATGGAAAGAGTTTGCGAATTGCGCAGACAAGATGGTTTACACGGACTGGCAGTGCAATGGGGAGCTATTGGCGATGTGGGCGTTGTGTCCGAAAATATGGGTGGAAATGATGTGGTTATCGGCGGAACACTTCCGCAAAGAATTCCATCGTGTTTATCAGTTCTCGATCGTTTCCTTCAATCTCAAGAATCTGTTTGCTGCAGTTTAATTAAAGCTCAGCGAACGACGGAAAGTGCGGGAAAGAAACAAGATTTAGTTAAATCGATCGCTAATATTTTAGGAGTTAAAGATTACGCTAACCTTAATCAGTCAACAACACTGGCCGAACTGGGAATGGATTCTCTAATGGGTGTTGAAGTGAAGCAAACTCTTGAACGTGATTACGACGTTATTCTATCGATGCAAGAATTAAGATCTTTAAATGTTGGCCATCTTTATGAAATAAGTGGTGGCAGTTCTGTATCGACAGCGAGTGGCAAAGACACTCACCTTCAGTTGAATATATCAATTCCGAGAATTAGCCTTCCGGTCGACACAATCGCTCGTCTTAACGACGTAACCGAAGGAAAACCGATATTCTTTTTGCCTCCTCTCGAAGGAGTGTTTAACTTATTAGAACCATTAGCAAAACAATTAAAACGACCAGCGCTTGGTCTTAATTGGACGCTAGCTTTCAAAGATATGTCAACAGTTGAAGAGGCGAGCGCTTTCTATCTCGATATATGTCAACGACTGAATGGAGATAAAAATTATGATTTGATTGGCTACTCATTTGGCTCAGTTTTATCGTTTGAAATGGCTCTTCAATTGCAACCAAATTCAAGAGTCAATCTCATTTTGTTGGACGGCTCTCCCACGCAATTAACTATATTTACGGAACAGTTTAGAGAGAAATATCAGGCAAATGAGGAGAGAGTTCAACACGTCGAAGCATTGGTCACATTTTTGATGCAATTCGTTCCAATTGACTATAAAAAAGTGAAATCAGATTTGATGTCAATCGACGAACTCGAAAAGCGTATTCAACGCGCCGCTGAGATATATGTGGAGAATGGCGGACCGAAATCTGATCCAAAAGATATTGGATTCGCTGCCGACGCGTTCTTCCGTAAAGTGAAAATGATGCATGTTTATCGATACAACCAAAAATTCAATGGCGATGTGTTACTCGTCAGAGCAGAGGAATTTATCGTTAAAACTGATGAATCGCAGTTACCTCACGATTACGGAATGTCTGATGTATGTTATTTTATTCATTATAACTTTATTTTTGTCAAATTATATTAATGAAATGTTTTTAATTTGATTAATAGGCTGTAACTGGAAAATGCGAAGTTCACGTAATGCCGGGAAATCATAAAACATTTTTGTTGCAGAATTTAAGCAAAGTTGCGGAGTTAGTTAATTCTCATTTATAAAAACATGTTATTATTTTGATTAGTTGATTATATATTGATTAAAATTATATAACTTTTATAATTTCTTAATATATTCTATTTTTTTTTGATGAATTAATTTTTGTTGAATGTATTCGTTAATCAAATAATTAAATGAAATTTAGTGTTAGTATTTTTTTGGTGTGGAATAAATGTAATGCAATATTTTTTGTTTCCATTATTACACCCATTGTTGGGCTAATGTTTCATAAAAATTAGTTTTGGTGGTTTATATTTATTAGAAACTATAATTGACTGAATAGTTATTTTTAGATTAAGTTTTGATAAAACTAAGCAAACAGTGATTCACTTACCAATCATCGAATTTATGAGTTGAATGTTTTAAAATTAGTTCATATTTTCATATATCAAACAAAATTTTACGTCAAAATTAATTGAAACTACACATTGGATGTTGAATTTTGTGAAAATATTTGTTGTATCTGTTCTGTAGAATTTAAGTCACTGTTAAGAATTGTGATTTTAAGTAATAAACAAAAGAAAATGCAAATTTAGTTGCAAAGTAACGGAATAAAAGTTATTTTCGCGTTTTAATTACGATTAACAAAAATTAACTGAAATTATTGTAAATAAAATTGTTATTTAAAAATTAAATGCGCAAAGTTTTTTTGAAATGATCATGAATTTGCGATTCAAACGTCGAAAATCATTTATTCTTGTGTTACAGTAACGCAAAACATTTATTCAAACTAAATTAAAAACTTAATTTTATCAAAATTTCTCAGATGTCGCGCATTTTGATCGTTTGCTTTAAACGAATTAAAAACGCTTTAAACGCAAATAATGCGTACATTTGAATGACGAAAAGCACAACAAAACCAAGAATCACTGAAATGTGTGACACAATCAGATATGAATATAGTTTGCTCAGTCCTCCAATCAGTCGCGCAATTCTAACTGAGCTAAACTAATCAAAATGCTTTCGTTTGAATATAATGTGTTAGCCGTCTAACTGGAGACATCTCAAACTAACATGATTTGTGGTTTGCAATGTTAGCAGTGTTGACATCTGTGTATGAAATTATAATACACTTTTCGTATTGAAGCAAAAAGACCATTCACTCGATCGCGATATTAATATTATGAATTGATTTGAACCGTATTTATTGCGATAATATGGAAGTGGACGATGAGATTGTGGATGAGGTAAGAGTTGCTATCAATCTATTATAATAAATATACGATGATATTTGATTGTTTGGTTGTAAACAGTTTGACGTTTATCTCAACAAATCGTTATCAAACTCATTGCACGTGTTCGAATATGATAGCAAAACTTCGCCATTAATCGCTAATAAATGCGTTAAACTGAAGGCACGACCTAGGCATAATATGTTTGAAATGGAAACTCCAATCGATATCAGTAACGATAATTATGATCGAAAGAAGACGGAAAAGTTGAATGCATTCAGTTCTGTCACTCAGATTAAGAGCGAACACTCATCCGATCATAAACACAGCATTTCGTGGAAAAAGTTGAAGTCATGCGAAGTGAGGCCAACGCTGGATCAGTACGCGATTGCTGTGACTCCCATCGATTCCAGTGATATACATATAACGCCTATAAAGTCTGTGATACAATTTCGGCCATGCTTTGAATATATCGATAAGAGAGATAATAAAATGTTAAAGCAAAATATTATTAAGAGTAGCGGTAATAATAAAGATGATTCAGAGGCAGATGTGTCGTCTCACGATGATGAGACCGAAACTGTGGACGAAGTTCAGACAATCGCGATGAGATTCGCGGGACCAGACGAAGAGAAGATTAAAATCGCCAGAGAAAAGTCATTCACTTATTTTCAACAACAAGTGGCCAAAGATCCATACATTGATGTTAACTATCACTCTCTGGACAGCGAACGATCTTCAGATGAGCGTAATCTCCTTGTATATAACGCAAAAATTTTGAATGCTAGCGACACAACCGCCACAACGAATGATAGCTTCTCTTTTAACAATCTTGAAGACTTTTTAAATAATTTAAAGTATCAGAACATCGAAAACCCTTCAAAAAATCTTGGCTCACAATTATCAAATAGTAAGCTAATAAAGCCATGTTTGTCTCAAATCCGATTGCAGCCACTTTCGGAGCAGATTCGACTTTTGTTGATTAATGCCAAATTGCTTTCGTTTGACGAAATTACTAGACTTTTGTTTGGCACGTTTGACACTAGTTCGGTTTTAAAGAATGTGCAAATGTACGCGTGTCTAGTGCAAGGAAATTGGATCGTGAAGAGTGATGTGATTTATAATAAGGAGATTTGTGCTTTTAGTCATTTAACCGGAATTCCTACTGATTTACTTTGCCGAACCAGAGATTATGTTTTGTGGAGATTTACTCAAAATCATTCGATTAAGAAAGAAGAATTGGTAACCTCTGCCAAAGATAAGGTATTCAATTATTAGTTTATTAATTAATTATGTTTAATATAATTATTATGTTCTGTATTTGTGTTTAGATTCCTCTCGAAGATATCAACGAGATTTTATCTCATATATGTGTATACGATAAGCAAACTAAATGCATGAATTTTTTATTACCAGAAGATACAGCTTTTATTGAAAAGTTCGTACAATTTATGAACATTTCAATTGAAATAATTTTTATTTATTAAAACTTACTTTTATGACATTAGAAACGCGGAAGTGGTTCATCGTCAGCAACTTTTATGGTCAAACAGGTATAACTCTTTGGAGCGATCGTACACTAATGTTATAATTAAAACTGAAGACAGCAGTATCACTAAATTACCGCAGAAAAAGAGAAGAAATTCTCGCAAAAGTTCTGCGCAAGTTTGCTAATTTTATTCTCATTTTATATATTAAATTATAATTCATTTCTAGTAATTGATTATATTCAGATGAAATCAATTTGAATTATATTCTACAATTATTGTTTATCAAATAATGTATAAATATATCAATTTTTAAGTTTAATTTTTTAAGAAAAACACGTAATGCGGAAAATTAATTAAAAAAATAATTTTGATGATATTAAGGACAATAAATTGTTTAAAGAAGAATTATACGGTAAATTGATTTCTAACAGATTTTTAGCTCACTATGAAGAATTTTATTTTACAGAATCGGTCCATATGTTTGTATTTATATTTTTATTGACAAAAACTTGATTCATTAACATTGCACGCCAAACCATATCGTCTTTCGGTAAATTTACATATCGTATAATTTCGAGCTGACTGTACAAAATATGCTTACCCGGTTTACCTCACATTTTCCGACATGTCGCACTACCTTGAGGTAACATTCGACATAGTATTGAAAATTTTTTGTTTATAAAAATGCGGAATGTATAAAACTTGAACAGTCTTAGGGGTTACTTTAATATGGGTGATGAAAATAATCAAGATTTATCGAAAATTTGATTTTTAATAAGTTTATTATAATGACATTTGTCTGTTAATCAACATTTTGGTCAATCTTTGTCGACCTTTTCTCAAATTTTTGGCTAAAAAGTAGACCCCAAATGAAAACTCGTTGGTTTTAACCGGCAATTTTTCACTTTTTGTTAATAATTTAGAAAAATTTTCAACTTTTAAACAAAATTTTTTAAAAAATTTACAAAAGTTTGAGTAAAATTCATTTCACGCTATAGCGACATGTAGTAATACCTCGGGGTCTGCCGACATATCGTGTCTCTCGACCTAATACGACATGTCTCAAAATGTGAGGTAAACCGGTATTCAATTTTTTTTGTCGGCACTTGTATTTTTTAGCACATTTCCATTAAAAAAAGTTTAAACTTTATCACTTTTTTTATCACTTTCACTATTACAACAAATCATATTCTTTTAAATGAAGCTGCAGTATACAAACTCTAACAGCTGTGAACACAAACCGGATATTTTCTGTGTCAGTTGCGCACGTAAAATGAGAATAACTGATTTTTTCACTGTCAGGATTGAGGTCCACAAACATTTTATAAATAAATTCTCGCGCTTCTATCGCATCTTTCTTTGGTCCGTCATATTCAGGAAAGTAATCTTCGAGATGAGAATACATAATTTTTTCTTCTAATAAATCTTTCTTATTTAGGAAGAGAATTACGGAGCAATTTCGAAACCACGGATACGTGAGAATATTTCTAAATAATGCTTTGCTCTCTTCCATTCGATTCTCATTATATGACTCAATTTGATCGTATTCGCTTGAGGCGACAAAAAATATGATGGAATTTACATTTTCAATAAAGTGGATATATTGCGATTTGGTCATCCTCTGAGCGCCTACATCTACCATTCTGAATATAAAAGGATTTAAATCGAACTGGTATTCTATAGTTCTAGTTGTTGG
>JAQGCI010000097.1:0-11126 GCA_034699525.1 Atropacarus striculus
TGAGCTAACTCTGTGTCTGTGCATGATTTTTGACTGACTAGAGGAGGAAATGTGCGAATCGTTGCCTGGGATTTTGGATGAACTTATAATTAGTTTGATTTATTTTTTTAAATTTTTATATTGTATTTATAAGATTTTTGGATAATAAATAATTTATCATTTATCGATTAATAAACGTGAAAAATAATTGTTTTTGTTTTTTTTAAATAATAGTTTATAATTTTTTATTTTAAATTTTGGATGAGTTCAATTTACAATTTTACCTTTACTGATATTTTCAAATCAATAAATGGCAATTTAATTATACCCTAAATATATAAATACTTAAATTTAAGAAGTAATTTAGACATTTGTAAAAAAAGGGTAACAAATATTTAAACGTTTGATGAATTTGAAATGTCCGGCGGCTGTGAAAATAATTTAACTCTAAATACACTGATGATAATAATAGGAGAAAACATTATTCTAAAGAAAATCTGTTTAAAATGCTGAAAAATTAATTAGAATTTAATGTAAATTTTCTGAACAATAAATATTTTAACTAGTAATGTAAGTAAATACTAGAATATAAAAATATTCTAGTATAGTATGACTAACTATAGCTGTTTATGCAAATCAGAAATAGAATTGTTAAGACCAAATGTATAATTTAGAAGAGTTTTTAAAATAGCTCTTCAGAAGGCATTTTTCAATTCCATTGCCATTAACATTGAATTTAAAATTCTTTCAATTTTTCAAAGAAACTTGTTTGTTATTATAATGTGAATATACCGAACCTTTGCTTACAACAATATTACCTTTTTCTTTATTGATATTTTTACAACTTTAATATTTAGTTAAATATTTTTGAGGCTCGTGTATAATTTTAAATCAACTAAGATTCTGATTTAAGCTGTCAAAAATTTTTTTACCCATTATTTTTTAAATTTTTATAATTTTCAAGAATTAATAGCAATGATATATAATCTTCTAAGAAATAAAACAATCGGCTTAATTACTAATAATTTTAGTTTGAGAGATTTGAAAATTACTCGCAATTTGAATGATGACTTAATTTTTTATGAAAATCATGATTTGTTTAGCCCACATGCGAATCTGTAGCGAAAATTAGTGAACACAGCAGTAAAGAAATAGTAACAGTGTGTTAAGATCTTAGGAGATTTTCGAGTCTCTATTTTGAATGTCACATTGATTAATGCCTTTTAATATCATTCAAATGTTTCTTTCGCAAAATCCATATTATTTATAGTGCTTATCAAATAGAAAAAGGAAACAAAAAGGATGAATAATATTTATCTTTTTCAAAATGTAATTTTAGTTTTTTTTTTCTCTAAAAAGTCATTACAAGATTTTTAACGTTGATTTTTATTATAATGAAAATATATTATTCTTTATAATCATTAGTTATACGTTCACGTTGTTTAGGTATTTGATATATAATATAAATATATAATGCGTTTTATTCGGGCAACGATGCGATCATTTATATAAACTAAATATCACAAGTTATCCAATCTATCTGAAGAATGAGTCACGGATTAGTAGTGACTATGACGTCAGTGGCAAACTTGCTTTTCATACAATTATTGTTCCCCTTATTCATTCAAATGATATTACTGCTATTTACTCACCAATAGTTTTTAGGCTCTGCCATACTAAGACTAAACACAGTAAACACAGCAGGAATTCGCTCTAATCTCACTTTTTTTTCATTACAAAGAAAACATTATATGTAGAAAAAAAGCTGTTCATAAAATGTTTTTTAGTTTTTTTAATGTTATTATGATTATTATTGATGATGGAAAAGATTTTTGCTTAATTAAGTTTTTTGTTGTGTGTGTATACGCGAAATTTAAATTAAAAATTTTGCCAAAATCTTTTTAGATATAAGCTTTGAATTGCAAAAAAAAATCGAAATCGAGTGTGTTTTGAGAATTACATGTTTGAATGAAAAAGATTTATTACGATATTACACAATATAATGTTTATGATAAGTTTATGTTTATAATGAGTTAAAGCGCAGTGTTATAAATGGTTTAGTTAATATCGAGAGCATATTTGCGCGAAAATTTTATAAAAATAAACCGAGAAAACTAACTGAAAACTGGAACTCGAAAAATTTTATTTTTAAAACGTTATTAATTCGCTGATTTCATTGAACGATTTAATTATTTTCGTTTTGGTTTTAGCATCGGAGCATAAATGGTTGTAAATCTGATGTAAATGTGTTACATTAGTATAACAGTATAGCATCGAATGCTGCGCTGTATAGCGCTATACCATATATCCATCTGCTTTAGATCTAACAGATGCTTACATTTTTGCTTTTGCTTTTCATTCTTAATGATGTGTGACCGTATATATGTGTGTGTGTATGTATAAGATATAATGCTTTATAAGTTATATATCCATATATCTACATAAGTTTATTATACATGTGTAAACGAAACCCCCTTTACATGTATATCTCATTGCAAGCATCGAAAAATACATAATCGAAAATGAAGCTAAAAGTTGTTTTTGCTTACTATTGCTTTTCATTTCGCGTTATAAATAATAGTTCTTTTTGCTAAAAGTTATGCATTAGATCGAAAACCATAGTTTGAATGAGCAAATCTGAATGAGAATGAAAATTCCGATTGAATGACTCAGTTTTTAGTGCCATAGCTATAGCGCGCTGCGATTATGCATATTGCAGTGCAATATGAAATTTGCTGATAAACGATGCGATGCTGTCAATTCATTATGCTTACCATTATTCAAACTATATTTATTGATCTATTATATTAAATCCATAATCACTCAACCATTGCGTAGTAATGATAATTTCACTTTTCATATCTTTGATAATATTTGTCAGAAAATATTTAAAATTTAAAATTACACTTAGATTTACAAACATAGAAACACTTAACATAGAAATACTTATTCATACAGTGTTATGTCTATTAACAATTGAATTGAACTGTTCTCTACTGAACAGGCAGCACAATTGGCAGCAGCGGCGGCAGCTTCTGGGATGACACTGAGCAAGGATATAACGGGACTTGAAGGATCACGTAATATAAATGGTGGTGCACCAGCTCTTTCTTCTCCATTTACAAATCTCGGTCCAAACGATTCACATAGCGGTGGTGGTGTAGGGTCTTCTCCCCGCTCGGTGAGTGATGCGTGTATGATATCCTGTATGCGGGCGTGTATCAGCATGTACTGTACTGTGTGTATCACAAGTGCCACTGTACTCTAACCTAAAGCCTAAAGTTATTTCTTGTCCACTTCTTATCAGTCACCTGTTATACATAATGTCTACCCTCAGCGATATTACCTCTCCTTTACTTCGACATTATCTCTCCCTCTCTTAGAGAGAACCTAAAAGGGAGTGTTGTTGTAGTCGTTGGGTAACCGTAAAGAGTGACGTAAAAATTATGTGAAGTTTGCGGAAGAGAGGAGAGAAACCAATTATTAACTCAACTTAATTTCATTACATTATTTAATTTGACACCTTAATTATGTTTAATTGGACCATATTTTATTTGATTCAAAAATGTGTTGTTTTCGTTTATCGCGTTATTGTTTTTATTGTGCCATAATATTTCTATAAGTGCGCGAAACTTATTTCTCTTAATGCGATCATTATATTAAATCACAAATAAAAAAAGAGAAATATCCCTTAAAGCAATGATTTTTCGGGTTTGATAAAGCGTGTCAGCGAATACAGAAATTTTTTTGATTGTATCGGTGTTAAACAAAAACGCGTTATTTTGTTAAGAAAAAATGCAAATGCTTAGTGAAATCGATATATGCTCATGAATGAAGCGTAACAAGCAAGCAAACGGGAAAAAGGAGCGACAGTTTTGGTTTGCTATCAAGTAATAGTCGTACACTGCAGCAGTTTAGCTTTAGTCGAAAAACGGATGGCAGATGTGGACTTAAATTTACTTTAATGTCTTGTATGCGAAAGCGAAGATTCGTTGCGAGAACAGCTGCATTTAATCAACCTGTTTGGATACAATTTTTTTTTGATATGTATTGCCGAAGCGAAACGTTGTTTATTATAACTCTTAAGTCCATTTTTTTACCATTGACACACTGTTTCATATAACGTACTTTTAGTAACTTTTTTTTTATTTATATTTGGGTCGTTATTATTGCTTCTAATCTTTATCTTTTTAAATAAAAACGCAAATGTCATATGTAGGCAAATATGTTAATTCTTGAACGGAAACGAATTTTGTTGATCCCTTAAAGCAATAGTATGATCCCTCAAAAATCTCAATGAGAATGTCCCAAAACATGAATCTAAAGCGGACTTGTTGTTGGTTTGTTGCCGTGTTTGGTGCGTGAGAGGGAGGAGAGTGAGAGCAATAATTGTTGTAATATCTGATCATTATTGAACAATTTATATCCAATTCTAATAATAGTAGTTGTTTTCTTGTTTGTATTCTCGTCGTGACCACACGTTCTTGCTTTTTGCACAAAAAAACATTTGAATCACAGATCTTAATCAAATTTAGTTTTTTTTCTCATTTTTACTTTCTTTCTACATTAATAGAGAATTTGCTTAAACTTTGTTATAAACGATCGATACGAACATCCATTAGTTTTTTTATGTGTTCAGAATTATTCTATTGGCTGATGTGCTCTCATTATTTCTCTTAATGATTAAATTCGCTTTCCTTTAACTGAAAATTATTGACGAATTTTTTTTTGTGCAGCCATTTAAAATTAAAAAAATTTTTCTCTGCATTCGCATCTATTTATCTTCGAAGACATTTGCATTTATAATGCGCGCACACAATCAAATAAATTCATTGTTTGACCCAATTTTTTGCATTTAGGCTTAAGATTTTTTTTTTTGCTGTTGTATTTTTTTAATACACGCGAAACTTATTAGAGAAAAAAAGAAAAAATGCATTGTTGTGCGAAAAATGTCATTTTGTTGAATATTGTTGTATGAAATATGGCAGAGATTACCTTACATCGCAAAAAATGAAGCGTTTGTTTCTTAAGTATTGTCATGTTTTTTTTGCATAAAACAAGTACAGGTGTTGGCAGAAGAATGGTATTTTGAGATATGATTTTTGGTAACTTATCGTAGCATATGTCGGTGAATGGCTGCTATTGGCAAAGCACCCAATAGAGGCGCATAGGAAATGTGATGACCTATGAGCACAATAGAATAATGTGGAAGAATAGATGAACATACGGTGCGCTCAAAATGTTATGTATGCACGTATTAAAATGAAGAGAAGAAGTAAATACATACAACTAACTTAAAATGAATAAAAAGAGCTTTTTTGGCATGTATGGGATCGTTGGCTTGTGTTGCTCCAAGTTTTAAGACCATGGGAACAGTAGCAGCTTGTCTTTACTTTAGCTCTACTTATTGCTTATAAGTTTTAACTGAAAAATTCACCCAAACTTCTTATGATCGTAGAGAAATGGCTTTACCTTTTGTTCTCGTATTTCTTTTCAAGTAAGCATGAGTGCAATTCAATAGATATTTCTCTGTGGCTTTGGTTCATAGTATCGGTCACCTGGGAATGAATATTATTATGAATGCTGAAGAGAATCGCTAAAGCAGAATATTGTGCAGAATTGTGTTGCAACGATTGGGGCATTAACTGGTGGTTCGGTTGACATTTCGTTGACTAGACGTAGTAATCGCATCAAAATAAATGCAGCTTCTCTTAAATTTATATTTTCGTTTTCCAAAAAAAAAATACATAAAATAAATAATCATTTCATTTCCCACGGCTACGTACACGCTTACCATTCGTTAGCGCATAGATTTTTATTAACATTAACGGTTACGTCACAATTACGGTTACAAAACAATAAAAGTAGTCTTTTAGATTTGTTTAACTTTTTTTCTGTTTCTACATTGTTACGAACAATTAGGGATATCAAGATTTGATAGCGGGATCAGAACACAGCGCAAATATTAACCAAGTATATGATTCCAATTCACAGGCTTACGCAAACTTTCATATGAATGCGCAGCAATTAAGTGGTTCTTATAATGGTCACGGCTTAGTTGCGGACGTCAATCGATCGCATCATCCATCCGAAGATGGAATCAATTCTGATAATACTCATACAAATCGTCATCAAATGATGAATAATCGTTTAAAGTCTTTAATACATAGCAGACAGACGCAAAAAGAGATAAATAGTGTACAAAATCATAATTCATTTGCATCTTCAGGTCCACCACAAACACCGCCATTTGCAGGTTAATTGAATAATAGTTAGATGTAAATGATTTGTTAATATAAGCATTTTCTAATGCATTTTGTTGATGCATTCACAGGTCAAACATTCATAGTTGTTCATCAGCAACAACAACAGCAATCAAGTTCTAACAATACATCATTAAGTCCTCATTACGTAAACACATCTGGCGGTGTTGTTCCGACACCCGAATCTGGACAACAGTCATATTTGCAAATAAATTTGCCCCAAAATTGGGCCCAACCAGAGCAAGACGACAGCATTTATCACAAAAATGCGAACGGAATCAGTGATAAAGTTGGCATTCAAGGCGAGAGAAGAGCGTCGTATAACTCAATCGATATTCAAAACGGTTTGCCATATCATTCATACTACGATCGTAATACACCTGAGAATGTGAATCAATCAACATTTTCGAATACGACGACCGATGCAGTAACTAATAGTAATAGCAATAATAACACAAATTCCCAATTTATTCCTACGTCGACGTATTCGACAAACCAAAGCCAAACATATACTTCGCCAAATCATGATTACTCATCGCACGAGTCAAGTGCCTCATCACCTGCCAGTCAAGTGAGATCGCAGACACAAGATTCTAACACGTTTAGGCCTAATTCTAGTAACAGTATCACCAAAGCGATTGATAGCGAAAGTGTCACTATTACTGGAAACGGTGTGAATACTTCGTCAACGACCACTAACATTCAAAACGATGAATCTTTAGAGTCACAGCCTTTTTTATCGAATACGACCACAACTATGCACCACCTCTCAGATTTAACAACATCTATGAATACATCTACAGGTGATTATTAAATTATTTAAATTATTCAATTTAACATTAATTAATGATGATTTTGTTTCAGGTATTATCAATTCATTTAACATGAGCCCATCACAGTCATCTGCTTTTTACGCATCATCACTATATATGCCTCACATTGGCTTACTCGGCCCGAGCAGCCCAACTGTGATAATGAGTGTCCCCAATAATGGCACCGGACTCGAGACAGCCAAGAAGTCATTAGAAGAATCGCATATTGGTATGGGCGTCGGTCACTTGATGTCAGGCATAGATTGTGGTCGTATTATCGATCCCAGCATAGACTCAAACAACTCAAATAACTCGCTTAATATGATGGATATCAACGTATACCATAAGAGTGACCGTCCCATACCCTCTTCTTCGTCGTTAATGCTCTCTTCTTCCTTAACTGAATCTCATCTGGCAAATACAGCGACCACTACAACCACCACAACAGTGCTGCCACCCGTTGCAACGTTTTTTCGGGAACACGGCTGGTGGGATCGAATCGACAGATTAAGAACTAATACGAAAGAAACGTCTGATTGCGATTGCTATGGCGGTGAAGAACGTGAGTATAATCGCTCTGCAAGTCCTTCAACACTCACCACTTTGCAAACATCTCTTTCGAACTGAATCGAAAATTTGCACTAAACTATTCTTACTTTCTCTCGAAACAAATTGTGCCACTTATTAACGAATGCCATTTGTAATATTTGCTACAAGTTATTGGGAAAAAATTATTGATATCATGTTAAAATACGTGTGTGCCAAAAACAAAACAAATTAATTGTCATTTTTTGCTCACTTAAAAGGCATAATCTACTTTTTAAGAGTTTATTGTGTATTTTAGATTCTTTTTTTCACTATATGTGTCAAATTTCACAACAAAAAAATTGCATAATGTATAAGTAGTTTTATTATCTTATATATTATATATTCTTTTAAACTTAGGCGGCTGTATATTTTTTGAACAATTAAGTGAGATCTGATAAAAAAATCTTACAAAAAAAATATTAGTTCCACGCCTTTGAGATATACGATTATAGTAGGACTTGAGAATCAATATGAAATATAAAGTATTTTCACTTTTGTAAATAAGTCTAATAAATACAGCAATCTTTTGCACCAATTTATTATACAGTTATTTATTTTTTTGCCTATACTTTTAGATATAAATTTTATTATTACTGAAATTGATCGTAACGATACAAATAGCGAATAGCGTTTTAGCAAATAATAAATAATCTTCGTAAGTGAAGATGCATTTAAAGTTTTTCTATTGTAATTAAATTTGAAAGTGATTTAAGTTTTAAGTGAACTGTTATCCTACTTATATCCTATTATAGCTCAAAGGTTGGAAATAATATATATCTATTAAATAATTGAAAGAAAAAAGATATTAAATGAAAACTACAGTGTAATTCGTTTTTAATCTATTTAACTATTTTTATCCATATATTACTTGTATTAGTACGTAGTGGTAGCTATATTTCAAATAACCGTACAATTTGCGTCATGTTTTTTGCTCTGCTTTCGAAAATATGATCAGTAATGAAACGATATGAAGTTTTTTTAATGCTAGAAAAGATCACAATTTTTTGTTTCTTTTAATTTTTATGTAGTGTTCTCTCTTTTTTATTTACAATAATTTTAGTATTAATTAATTATTTAATTTTTGCACTGAACCTCAGGACATTTCTACCTCATTTTTTTTAAAGACAAAATCCTCCAAATTACTCATTTTTATATTTTAGTTGCATAATTGGTTTCGCACATTTAAATATTCTAATCATGTATTTTTTAGTCGCATCATGAAAACCGATTAATTATGGCTTTATAGAAAAAACACAACTCTATTTAAGTCTTTGTTTTTTTATTATTTAACTCATTTTTTATTTTTGCGTGTGTGTTATTGATGAAAACAATAATAAGAATAATAAGGAGAATCATGCCTTCAATTTTATTAATTCTATGCAAAGCAAGAACTATAAATTAGGAGTTATATAACACCCAATGCGAGATCAGTTTCGAGTTACACACCATTATTGCACGTATAGGGTCGTTTTCCAAAACAATTTCGTTAAGAAAGTAACTTACAATAAAAAGCTCTATTTTGTATTTTTAATATAGTCTAATCTATTTGATATTAATCTCAGCAATTTTTACACCAATATTTATTTTATCGTAAGCTACTTTTTTAACGTACAAACTTTTTTTTTTTGGTAATGACCTCATCACACATATTCAGCTGTT
Organism: Atropacarus striculus; assembly: GCA_034699525.1. Classification (NCBI taxonomy): domain Eukaryota; kingdom Metazoa; phylum Arthropoda; class Arachnida; order Sarcoptiformes; family Steganacaridae; genus Atropacarus; species Atropacarus striculus. Next base: position 9,302 of record JAQGCI010000097.1, read on the forward strand.
GTAACATTTTTTAAATATATTATTAATTAAATTTCTTAAAAGTCTGCTTTTTATAAACAAAGTACTATATAAATGAAAGAAAAAGTAATAAGTAATAAGTTGTATTTTTTAAAAAATTATATGAGAGTAATATTTGACGAATACTGTACGCGTTTTACTGCAGCAGAGGTGAACATCACTCACACCAGTTTTTTTTTTGAGAGACTTGATTAATTATTCTCAGTTATTATTTGATAAATTAGATTTTTTTTGTAGTTTTAATACTTGAAAACACACGAAAAAAATTACGCGAAATTTTTTTATTATCTTTGGACAAAAAATAATTGATTTTTGCCCAAACAAAGAATTAAGAAAAAATTATATTTGTTTAATTAAATGACAATTAATATGTACATTCTTATAGTGGACCTATTGATTGAAAACTATAAAAAAACAAAAAAAAGTTTGCTGCCTGTTGTAGCAGATTTCAATAATATAAATAGTATACTTATTTTGCCAATGATATTAAATTCTTTAATATAAACTTAAATATTATTATTATTAATTATTATTATTATTATAAAAAGTTTAGATATACAATAATTTTTTTAGTTTTTTTAAGTATTGTATACGATTCCAATTTTGTCTATATATATAAAATGCATCATTTCTTTATTTACACAGATGTGCCATAATATTATTAATAGTATAACAAATCTCAGGTTTGAATATGAATAAACCTAATTTTTATTATAATAAAAACGTATGATTTGTTATTTATTTTAAATAAAAAATTCATTAAATCGCATTTTTGGCTGCTATTACTTTACTTTGATTTGAATACTCTGCTAACTGCATTTGATTTGAAAGTGTTTTGAGATTAAAAAATTGAAATGATTGGCATGAATGATATGGTATGATATGATTGGCAATAAATGCTACCAAACATCTCTAAGCATGCGAAACATCCGAATGCAATTCAAATGTAATGTACGAAAAGTTATCAAAACAAAAAATTCTTCGCATGGGTTATGTATACTGAGTGCCGCATCCAATGTCGCAATTTATTATGATTACAATTTGATTTTCAGCGCCAAATACTCCATTTTACAAACAGTTAGGATATGCTTCCACAATGCCAGGCATCAGAACAATCCTTGAACAAAGGTTTGTGTTTGAATTTTAGTTTATAGCGTTGTTTTGCCACAAACGTTTGCTTGAATTATCAGAATTGGTTTGGTTGGCTCAGCAATTCGTATCGAAAGGGTTGTCTATACAGGTAAAGAAGCGAAATCTTCTGAAGGCTGTCCAATCGCCAAATTTGTTTTGAGACGATCTGATGAGAACGAAGCGCTTCTAGCATTGGTCAGACATAGATCTGGTCATAAGTGCGATACTGCTTATATTATAATCGCGATCGTTGTGTGGGATGCTATCGATCGATACTTTGCCGATCGGTTATACGACATTATTGTCTATAAAGTTAATAAGTTTGGCGTCGCGACTGAGAGGAGATGCGCACAAAATGAAGCGTAATATTTAAATTGAATTTAATATTATGATTCTCGTTAGATTTCATTATGTGAGTTCGTGTTATGGATTTTAAAATCAATAACTAATGTGCAAGAGTTTCCTTACTGTACATTACTAAGCTTATAACGACTTTTCTATTTAGCTTTTGCAAACTGTATATTTAAAAATATCAATATACCAATGAGGATCTTAAATAAAAATGCCAATCCATCAAGTAATTGACACCAAATAACAATAACCACAAACCGCCGGTTTTAAATTTGACAAATCAAAAGTTTGTAAATAAATCATTGAATGAAATATTTTTACATAC
>JAQGCI010000098.1:0-11077 GCA_034699525.1 Atropacarus striculus
ATATTCGGGCGCATAACGCGAAAAAAATTGTATGGAAAAAATTTGTTTTTATTCGAGAAAAAAGTAAGCTAAGCGTAATCTTGAAATCTAACGCCAAACGATTGCGCTGTTTTTTGTGAGGTTATTTATAACAGACCGTTTTTTTTCGGTGCAAAAATGTCGCATAAATACGAGACCTCCTAAAATACGATTTTCTTGTATTAAAAGCACACACAAAAAATTTAGGGTTCGCTCGATCTCCTCAACCTTTTTCACCTTTCAAACGCGTAAAAGCGGGAGAAAGTGATAGAAATATGGTGAGGAAACGTCTCTATTTGAAACGCTGGTCCGTTCTTTTCCCCACTCATACATCTTTAACAATGAGACTTTTTTCATAGTAATATCCTCTCCATTGTTATGATGTCCATCAATAAGCCTCCAGCAGTTTTTATGTGCCACAATTTTTTGTGTGCGAACTCTTACAAAACTCTCGCATTCGCTATTAGAATATCTCAACGAAAACCATTTAAAATCTGTGTTTGTTGGGCATTCGGAACACTGGTGGCAGTCATTAAATTGAATAAGTTATATGACATTTGTCGAGCTATCAAATTGTTTGAATCACAACTCACTCTCCGAAGTGTTGTGTTATCGCAATATCTGGTGACCGCTCGCCAAATGTGATCGATTTAGTAAAACACTCGATACGATAACCATTTTTGAATGCTGCTCTTGAGAGCAGCCAAACAAACAAAACAAATTTAATTTAAAAAACTTTCAACGATTCAAAAAACGTATATACGTTGAAGAAAAAATTCAGTTTATTTGTTTTACGAATGAAAATAAAGACAAATAACAAACAAATAAAATATTAGTATTGTGTAATGTGTCAGAAATCATAAAGACGTAACAATAATATCTATCATCGAATAACATGCCTCTCACAGACACTACAAGCGACTGTTTCTTTAAGGCAAACAGGGTTTTTGTTAAAGAAATATTTTCCATTCTACTCCTGATTCGTCTTAATTTTAGTTGAGCGCCATACTATTATAGATCACAATTGAATACAAACCTTCGCGTAATTGTAGCGACAAATGCAAACCCCGAACCGATAAATAAGGCAAAGCATTCACTGACCAACTCGTAAATGTTTAAAAGAGTTGGCATTTTGTTGGCAGCGCTTTATTGTCGATTCGCGACACAACAATAGAGGGTTAGACTAAAATAATCTGAAGGAACATACAAGTCGATGGACTTAGTCAGTAAGTAAGAGAAAAATGAGTGAGAAAGACACGAAAAACGTCTGTGCCATTGATTGCATTTAAATATTCATTCAGAAGTAGCACTGAAAAAGTTTTTCTCTCTCGTTATTCACAGAATACTTTCATTGTAGTTACACATCCCTTTTCATCACTAATCAATAATGATTGTGAAAACTGTCCGCCACTGCAGCAGCAGTGCTGTTAACAGCGAGTGAAAGGCAAAAAAGTTTTAATAGATCCACCACTAGTTTTATTTAAAAATTATTCAAATTGACGAATAATAGTTTCCGATAATACGGGAACATTTTAACGAGATCTACTGTATAACACTGTGTACTTTTGCTATTCATTTATTCAAACCAAGTCTTCTTGTTGGTAACAGTGAGAGAAAATGCAGCGGTTTTTGCCCATTTCCTTTCTGCCAAACAAAATTTAGTTTGCCTTCAAGCAAATTGCTTTGCTCTCCACAGAAAAAAAGAGATATCAAAATAATTTCTCTCCAAATTTATTTCCATCTAATTTCTTAGTGACTTATATTAATAGTGATTCTGTTAATTAGTGAAAACCAAACCAACAAAAAAAATTACGACACATACTCACGAAACCAATTATATCTTTCACATAAATACCAACAAAAAATCTTTAAAAAAAACTTTTTTCAGCAAATAAAATAAATCGAAAAAATATTTTCTTCGACAAAACAACAACAAAAAAAACTGAACTCTATTTTTAACGTTGTCTGCGTAGCATAACTAAAAAATTTCAGGTAAATTAGGCAACAAAACTGACATTTCTAGTTACGAGTGAGTAAGCGAGTATTGCTAAGCCATACATATATATCGAGAATACCTGCCGCTGTTTCACCTGGAGATCACTTTCCAGGTGATCGCTGAATGAGCTCTCTCTGTCACTACGAGGGGTATGTATTGATCAAGAAAATAGAGGCACAAAGCGATATACATTCGAAGGTCTACTAAAATAGTGTGTGTGTGGAGCCAAAACGCGAGACAATATGAGACACACATATAATCATATATCAGTGGTTGAAATCGGGACTGCAATTGTCTTTTTTTATATATATTGGCAGAAAGTGAAAGACCCGAAAATTGAACGCTGCAAACACATATCAAACCAAAACTTGATGCGATTGTGTGCGCAGTGAATCACTGCGTTTTTATTTTTTTTCGACGATAAAAAAATAAAATTGATTTTCAGTAAATGTATTTTTTTGTTGGTGTTTTTATTTTTTCGCTGTGTTCGCCCGAAACGAACAATTTTGCGTTAATAACACTATACTACTAAGTTGCAATTTTTTGACGTTAGTGTTTCTAACAAGAATACAGCAACAAAAAAATTTACATGTGTTCCGAGAAGTTATGTAACGCAGAAGAGAAAAAAAACCGCCGAATGATTTGTTTGAGAATTTAAAAATGCAAATGATTTTTAAAACGCGCATTTAAATGCAAATTAAATTTTTCGATTACTTTGTATAAACTTATACTGTATATACGCACACATGAGTATCCGTAAACGAACCGAATCGTCTCACTCATTCGGAGCACTAATGAATTGTAGAGTTCTGTACATACGCATTGAATGTTCGCACAATTAGCATAAACACAAACTACTGTTATCGTAATAGAATAATGTCCAGTATTTTGTTAAAAGGTATTCTTTGAAATATACTGTATATTCATAGCACTCGAAAAAAAATTGTTTCATTCATTGGTAGTTTCTTATACCCCGAAAAAAAATATAATAGCGAAAAAAGTTGTTGACATCTAAAAAATTCAATATAACATTTCGGATGAATAAGTTAGAAATGAATTCTTGCTTTAGAGTTCAGAGGAGTAGTATAAGAAGTAAGAAATGAGAAGAGCGGCTCAAAAGCCATGAAAAATTTGTGTGCCCAACTCGTTGTGAATATATTTTATGCATGCATACATCGCTTTTGACTGTTCAACTCACAAAAACTTCACCATATATTTTATTCTGTCTCACTCTTCTCTCTCTTAACATTGGAAATTCTTCTCATCTCATCTCATTTCTTCTCGTTACACATAATAGCAATGTTGGCGTATTGATGCTAACGAGCCTTAAGAAACGCTACACTACTACTATCTTTTCAATTTAAAATACGACAAAAAAAACTATACTCATATATATAATCTTAACATACGATACTACTCTTAGTAATATTCAAAAAATGAAACCACTTTTTGAGGCAAAGCAAAAAAATAAATTATTATAGTTGTCATTATTTTGTCTATTCGTCAGTGAGTGGTCGGACTCGCTATTCTGCTCTCGATGATTATATACCGGTCTCTTCTATTAGTGAAAACTATTTGCATTTTTTCTATATCTCTAACGCTATTCCTCTCATTCTCTCTCCGTCTGTCTGTAAGTTGAGCTACTTTTAGGTTTACCTTCCGTTCCTTGGCTTTATGCTCTCTTCTTTATTTTCTACTGAAAATTTTTTGATTTGCATTTAATTAGTTTGTGTGTGTGTGTGTGTGTGTCTATAGTCGGTTCGCCATTCGCTCGATTCTAGTTTTGCATACTTTCAATACAATCCACACTGGCGTTCAACTCTGTTATCCTGTTTGCCAAAGTTTTTTAGTTTAGTACGCGATACACACAGAGGCAAACGAACCGCACATTAATTTCAAAATACACGCTGACTGCAAATTTACGTTTCAGATTTGTGTATTTATTGGGTACAAAAAAGCTAAAGCAACAAAAAACAATAATTGCGAGTTTATTTATTAAAATCATTAATTACTTGATTAGTAAACAGTTCATTTTAATAATTTTGAATCAAGACTTTTAATGAGCTATATTTCATTTGGTATGCCATTAAAATGTTTAAGAAAAATTATTGAAACAAAAAAAAGGATAACTATAATTATTTAGATTTCTTTTTTGGAAAAGACGTTGAAAAACTCGCAATTTTCCCATTTTTTAAAGTTATTTTTATGTAATAACTAACAACCATATGAAGAATATTTATCGTATGCCCAGTTAGAGGCAGAATAAGTAATTTGATGCCAATATTTCATTTTACAGTTAAATACTGTTATTGTGAACAGTGAGTGAAGCACACAAAAAATAAGTTACGTTTAAAAAAAATCGTGCATATCATTACCCGTAACTTTTTTCGAGCCATTTGAAAAGTATACATTTCTCTAAATATAGAAAAGTGTATATAAGAGAAAAAATCATTTAAATAATATAATGTGTAAACATTTTTTTCTCTTATTGCTTTTCCCTTCAAGTATAGATAAACTTTTTGTCAATAACTAAAGAGTTTAAACTAATTTTTGCCCTTAACTTACAAGTTGTAAAACAACTAGCTTTAAATATCCGTAGATATTATTATTTCATTTTTGAAGTTGTTGTTGTGATGTTGCCTTTTTGATTAACAAACTTGAGATTTTAAACTCACGAGACTAGTTTTTTTAATGGCAAAACTTGATCAATGAGAAGAAGAATGAGTAAACTAAACATACACACACAAGAGAAAAATAGTTTACTCTTATATCGTTTTTATATTGTATGCTTAAGTTTTTTAATAGTTTCAAAAGCGAATACTATTTTAGCAGCTTTTGTGCACAAAAAGTCATACATTTCAACACTTCTTAATACTATATTTAAAAAAGCCTTTGAATTGAGACAAAATATTATATATAAAAAACCGAATAAAAAAATTCATTATTCTCGTGTATGTGTGTGTCGTTTAACAGTTTTTAACGTAAACATAATGCTCGCAACGTGCAAACACTCACACAATAGATTTTACGGTCCAAAAAATTAGAGTCAAGTACAAAAATGACACGAAAAACTCTTTCATTATATTATACGGTTTGATTCTCTCCATAGATATTTTTTTCATTCTTCAATTTTGCGAGTAAGAGATAAAGAAAATGATAGGATAAAAAATCTATGATTAATGTAGAATTCGTGTTCAACCGATTACGTGTGCCATCACATTCTGTGTGTGTGTGTGTGTGTGTGTGTATGTGTGCGTTCGGTTGTGTTGTGTCTTACGGACGCAAAAACCCAACACCGAAATAACCCGAATTTGCATTCCCCTTACGGCTGTGTTCTTGTACTTAATTTGTTCTAAAAGAATATATTTTTGGACATAACTTTATCCTTTACTTTTTTTAAATAAATAATATTTGTTTGCTTATAATTTAAACGAAAATAAGTCGTGCGCTGTCTCTCAAAACTAACTCATCGACAGTTTAATGCTTTTTGCATGCATTCAATTCAGCCGTAATTAGCATTTATTATTAACACCTTAGTTACACATTGTTCGTGTATTAGTGAGCCTTCGAACGGATGATAAAACGGATAAAAGCAAAAAAAACTTTTCAAATGGGTGTGCGATTTGTGTGCGGCAGTTATTGACTGTTTTTCATTGACTAGAAACAAATGCGCTCAAATATTTTTATAATTAAACAAAACTATCCGATAAATAGTAAATATAATCAAGCTTTAATCAACACATTTATGATCTGAGGGACCTTGAGTTTAATTAGGCATTTAAGTCGATAAATATCTCGGACTTTTTATGACATATAACTTTGAAAAACTCGCAATTTTTCCATTTTTGAAAGTTATTTTTGTGCAATAACTAACAACCATATGAAGAGAATATTTATCGTATGCCCAGTTAGAGGCAGAATGCGTAATTTGATGCCAATATTTCATTTTACAGTTAAATACTGTTATTGTGAACAGAGAGTGAAGCACACAAAATATAAGTTAAGTTAGGTTTTAAAAAGAATCGTGCATATCATTAACCGTAACTTTTTTTCGAGCCAACGAGAACTGCTCTTTAAAAAAGTATACATTTCTCTAAATACAGAAAAGTGCATTCACGAGAAAAAATTATTTAAATAATATATGTGTAAACATTTTTTTTCTCAAGCTATTGCTTTTCCCTCAAAGTTTTTTACTTCTTTTATGATTTATCATAGGTTTTGGGTAAAACATAAAATCCACTCTGAATAAAATTTGAGAAAAATAAATTCGTTTTGGCTGCGCTAATGACACGTTCACTTAAATCATATGTGAATGAGAGTACAATTCTGTATCGCATTTCGTTAATCGGTTTAGAACTAAGTTAATCACTTATACCGACAAAATGCAAATTACAGAAGTATTTCGTTTATTTTATATCTTCAGTTCTCGTCATAGCATTGCGTAACACAAACACGATATTTAACTTAAAATAATTGAGTTGATCCAGTTTTTGTCATCAACTAAATAAGCATTTAATGATTACGATCATAATTATATTACAATATAATAGAGAGCAGAGTCTGGTAAGAATCTTAATGTGTAGTTGTTTTTTCTGTTATTTTTATTTGAGCATTAACTCGTAAGGTTAAGAGTCTGTGAGAATAAATAATATATGTTTTGTGAGTCTGTTTTTTGCGCGTATATCAGTCGCTGCTAATATGGGGTCAAAGTTGAGTGCCATTACTGAATGTGTGTATTAACGTTTGAGTGTATGTGTGGATGACTTTTAGGAAACTGATATGACTCCGCATTTAAACGCCAAACTTAAACACCGCTGCTTATACCGTATTATCATCAATAAAAAAACTAAAAATAAAAGAGAATATCACACACACACACAACATTAAATGATTTGCACCTAATTTTTTATTCAGTGTAATGAGATTGGCAAATGTTGTGGTGTGAGAAAATGAAGCGATTTCGCGGAAGTAAGTGTCACTTCAAAATTAAAATAGTGTAGCGATCATCAAATTTTTATTCGATGGGCGGAGGATTTGCGGCATTGCTGTGCATGTTTAATAGGAAACTCTAAATTGATAATTGTCTTTAGTAGAGTAGTGTTCAAGAGAGAGAAGTACGTCAACTTCTTTTCTCTCTGCCCATTAAATAAACGCCACTTATTATCATTTTCGCCGAAAAGAAGTACCGATCGCTATCATAAGCGTATTTTGTTTTCGTTTGATTTTTTTGTTTTGTTTTGTTTTGAAATACGAAACCCGTAGATAAGTTTTTCTCGGGAAACGCCCAGAGATTATATTTTTATTTAAGCTCGCACTACGCGTCTGTAATGTTATTTATTTTTGTTTAGAAAAATTTCATTTCAAGTTTTCAGCTTATTTTGCTGCTTTTTATATCCTTTAGTGTCGGGAAAATATATACCAGAATTATTATTCCGCAAACATATCGCTTTTATAAGCGGAAAAAAGTTGCTTCTCTTAATTGAGCGGTACTCGGATTAAAATTTTATGGCAATTTTGTGCGGATTAATGTGTAGCAATAATTTTCCGAATAAATACTCTAGTTTTTTATTAAGTGTGTCCTCGAATGTCTTACCGTTTTTTCTCAAAAAGAATTTAAATGACTATTTTTTTATAGTTTTTACATTTTGATACGCGGTTTAAATAAAATTTGTTACCGCTTTTAATCTTTCAACGGCTAAACACTTGAACATTATTCTAGCGTTTGATATACTGTATGGAATAGAATTATATACCATACATCTTTTGATTCAAAAAATATATAAAAGATGCGAATTATATATCACTTAAAAGAAAAACTTATAAATGAAACAAAAATTAATCAAAAGAAAAAGAGATTATTATTTAGCAAATTTGTTAATAAGCTTAAGATCCTATGATTTTAAATCAGTGAGAAAAGAGTCTATAAATTCTAAAGCATCTCTGATTTATTTTTATAGTAAACCCTAAAATTAGACGTTTGAAAGATTTTTTTAATTAACTTTTAAGACCTAAAAAACTAGTTTAGCGAACGAGAGAAAAACATAAAAGAAAAACAATTGCCGTATTCTGCGCTGTGTTTTCATAAAATTTTTATTATCTCGTGAAAAAAAATTCATTAAAAATAATTTCAAAAACGATTATATCATAAAAAAAGAGGGAGAAGAGAGAAACGAGAAGTCGCTTTGGTATAATAAAATAAACCCCGAAAAAAATAAAAATTTAAAACTTAAACTTTCGTGATTACTACACATTTGCCAAATTGGCATTTAGTAGTTAAAGCAACAAAAAAATGAGAGAAAGAAAAATTAAACGCAAAAAATTAAACGTTCCCAACTTAAGAGACAGCAAAGAATGCACACTTAAACATTGGGGCACACAAACCATTGAAAGAGAAGAAAAAAATAATTTATCCTGCATTCTGTAATTGTCACTCTGTATGGCATATCTATCTCTCTTCTCCGCAGTCAACTACACACTCGCCATTCGCTTATCCCTACACGTCCTCAGGACAGAAACTGCACTTAATTTTTCCTCTGCCAATATTTTTTTGTTACCGTGTTTCTACAGTAGTAGTAGAAAGTAGTAGTAGTATTACATACTACTAGTAGTGGTGATAGCGATTTATTATACCTCGAGTTTATCCTTCGCTTTCGCTCCGCTAATGCTTGTCTAAGCAAAAACAACACCCTTTTTCTTTCAATTATTGTTATTATTACTACACAAAACATTCATTTTTATTTATTAATTATTATGTTAGCGGAGAACTAAATATTTTTTAAAGAGTAACGCGATTATAATGAGTACGTTTTAGCGTAGATTCGAAAAAAAGAAACAAAAATTTTACGAGAAAAATCCGTTCGCCGTAAAATTGAAAAAATTTCCATAAAGAAAATTCAAATTAGTAATAATTTTCTTTGCCAATAATAATCTAAATCACAACAATATCCGCGTGTTTTCAAGAAAAGAAAGTAATAGTAGGTTTGCATGATCGGTCAACAATACCTCTTGCAGTACAACTTATGCCGCACTGCAACCATATATAACATTTAATATAACGACTGTCTATTCGTTAATAACCGTATATCAAGTTTTATCGCCGCTAAGAAGCGAACCAAAAAAGTTTAGCGCACAAACTTTTTATTGCACTAATGCTAAAATACCTTTCGTCCGTTCAGTGCCTAAAGTTCATGGCATTCCTCTAAAGACACAAGCAGTTCACGAAATTTCATTTTTATTGATTAGTGCGCGCAAGTTATTAACAATACCGAGAGAGAAGAAAATATGATTTTTTGCTTTACTCTTAAAAGTAACTCACAGCGCGAATACCGTATAAGAAAATTATATGCATGTTAGTGAACATAAAAGCTGTTGTACGCCACAGTAAATAACCTCCTGGTGCGGAGCCAACCAAAAAAAGAACTCAAGAACTGACTGATTGAACAAGAAAATGTACACATGAGAGAGATTGCGAGAGAGACTACTCATCTCTTGTATGGCGAAAAATGAAAATGAATAGAAATCATCAAAAGTGGTTGATATGAAAAGAAAAGAAAAGAAAAGGAATGTAACGCGCGATGAAAATAACAGCGAAGAGAGAGAAACAGACAGACAGACCTATGCTCTATGCTCTCCTCACACTCTAACGCATTCTCGCTTTTTTTCTTTCTCTTACACTCATTCTTGTTGTGCCTGTATTTTCTTCAACAACAATATCTCACACCAGTCTTCTCCGCACAGTTCATACCACTGGTGACTGAGTTTTAACAGCGATGTATTAACGCGTTCATGCATAACAATTACTTTTGGATACTTCTCAACCCTATTATGGCACAATTAGCCTAAATATACGCCAAACACAACAGAAGCTATTTTTGTCATTACCCACAGAAAAAAAAGGAAAGGAAGAGAGAAATTAATTTTAATTAATGTGGTGAGGCTCTCGTAAAAAAAATATTTAGGACTCATTCGCCAGTAAAATGCGTTCAAAAGTAATGATGTATTGTAATTGTCTGACAGTGGGGTCAAATAATGGCATTGTCTGCCGTAACCCGCACAACAAGGATGTGTTGTGTTAGTAGTGCTGTCTTCTTCTGTAGAGTGTAAGGTCTAAATATTAGTAGTGAAATACGAGTACATTTTAGTAGAAGAGAGAAAGTTTAGTACGTAATGGTTTTGAACTTTTCTCTTTCAATCTGTTCGACGAGAAGAAAGTTGAGTGCGAGTGAGAGACAAAGGCATAATTTGGGTGGAGAACTGACAGAGCATTCATTCACTGTTATAGCAGAGTTGATTGCGATTTTGAACGCAAGCAGGATCTGCATTATGGACCAAAATGAACGAAATACAAAAAATAAAATAAAGTATGCGTACGACTAAATACTACACAGCTATTAACTCGGCTACTATTACTACATCCACTTTGGTTCAACTCATGTGTGGAGACGTTTTTAACTTTCTTCTCGAGTAAAAAAATTGTAATGAAGTCACAAATGCTACTTCCCTTTGGATGCACGATATAACGATGATTCTCTACTCGTTTTTTTCTGTATGTGTGTTGCGTTTGTGTTCGCTAACCTATTATACAGACCGAGCCATTGTGTTACAGTTTGCTTTTTAGATGTGCATTAAAATTTCGTGAGAGACTATTAAATACTCAGAAAATAAGACGCTTTCTCGATGTTCTATGCGCGTAATAACATGTTTCTCTATTCAAAAAATTACTTAACAGTAGTCGACCGTAAATGCATTTTTGATATTAAATTTTAACTAACTTTAAAAAACTTTTTATTCTTTTCTCTAACGCTCTCTCGCTATACTCTTATACTCCACACTCTTCTATCATCAAATATCCCCTAAAAGTTTTCTTTATTATTATTATTTTTCTTCAGACGATTGCATTTTCTTTTTCAAGTCAATGGGTAAGTAAAGTAAAACAAAAATAATAAAGCATTTCATTGAGAGCCAAAAAACTTTTTTCTCTCTCCTCTACTTTATCCTCTTCTTTGGCAAACATGATCATTATTATTATTCCGGTGGATATCAATGGTTTGCAGGCTCTGTGCT
>JAQGCI010000099.1:0-11071 GCA_034699525.1 Atropacarus striculus
ATATAGTGCTTAATATTCATAAATTTTATTATAAATTATGTTAAAATGAAATTAATTTTGATGCAAAGCATTAAAGCGATTTCTGTTATGATTTAGATGATGTAATTATAAGCATAAATGAATATAATGATACTAATGTGATGCTGTAGTTATAAATGTAATTATAATTTCGGCCGACACTGTCATAAATCATTAAATGGCAAATTAAACCACTTTAAAGAGAATGGCAGATACACTGTCATCAACACATTTACGCATTAATTACTGACACTCTGTATGAATAGCTAACTAATAAGGAACTACGGAACACTAGTTTACTGAATAAATGTAATTCTTGCGAATGTATTACAGCATACATGGACTACAATGTGTGATATAAATCTATGCGATATAATAAATTTAGAATCTAGAATAATCTAAATTGAAAGCTGTGTTCCGTTGTTCGTTGTTGTGAATATGGTTATTACGCCCTCACTATTGCATTAAAATTTTCTGTTTCGCAAAATCAATACTATCACAGAGAAGTGCATTGTATAATATATTAATAGTAGTAGAGTAAGTTAATTAATTGATGATGACTATTAAAATTATTATTATTATTATTAGATGATATAAAGGAGATTTAAACAATGAATTAAATTATTATAAGATTCAAATTAGAAATATCATATGCGTGTATAAAGTTATTATTTATAAACTTGCGTAAACTGTTTGTCTTCTACCAAACGACATATGCAGAGCGAAAATTCAGTTTTACTTAACAAATTTTTTTATTGGAAAATTTTAACTCAATTTTACTGGCGTTGGTTCATAACGCAAATCTTATTTTGCAAACTTGAGCATTAAGTTACTCGAAAGTTAGCGTTAACTGTTAAAAAGATCGATGATTGCGTTATAATACTCTTAACTTTTACTGCAATATAATGGTTACCGCTATAACTGCTTCACAAACCGCTTTACCCGAGTTTGCTATCAACAAAAAATAGTATTAGAAAAGAAACAAAACAGATTTATACTCTGATGGGCATTCATTTGTTTTCATCAGCGTTTGGTTTCACATAATGGTCAAGAATGCGAAAACTAGTGTAAAGTTTAGAGGTTTGACGGCAAAATGTGCGCCAAAAACAGGACTGAAAATGAAGATAAAAGAATTCGCAAAACTTTTAAGTGTTAGCCATAAGACAAAATTAAATATTAACGTTAAATATTTAGAAAAAATTAATTATAGACATTTTTCATGGTATAATAAAAAACAGCAGAGCTTTAACAATAACGTGCAATAAACCCAATTCAGGGTTTCCTGAGAATTCTCCTTCATTTAAATATCTACTTTAGTATTAAAGAGAATACAGCGCTACTGTACTTATAAAAAATCTATAAAAAATAATTAGCGCTCTTATTGCAAACAAATGCGCTCAAATTTTATCTGAACACACAAGTTTTCATTACTTAATTATATTAAAACATTACGTTGTAAAAGTACAGAGTAAGTAATCTTAATTTGTTGGTATGCCATACGCTAATTGATTATTTTAACTAAAAAAATCATAACGACTTATAGCGTAATCGTTGAAATAATTTTTTAAAAAAACATACATCAAATTAATTTATTTTTATTGCAATTATCAAAAAATCTATTAATAAAATGCATGAGCAAAATATAATAAACTTGTATAACGTTTTTTTTAAATTGATTACTGTTACTGTAATATATAAATTACAGAGCAATTTGCCGAACACATTGCCATTTAATCGTTTTCATATCATTTAACATTTTAGCAGTTTATAAAACGATGATGAGTGGTGAGGTGACTCCGAGGCACACACACACACATACATCAACAACAACAACACAGTAACGCGTTTGCCAACACTAGTCAGCGCTAATTAAGTTATTAAACCGAGGTTGTCTTGTATTGTCAAACTCGCATTTCTTGAGCCAGCGTTGAGTGCCTGTGTTGCTGCTGCTGATGCGCTGCTGCAGTATTGATCATATTCTGTTCGCTTATTTTTGGAGTGCGATTTAGATTGCATTGCATTGTTAGCGCACTGTTTGCCATTGACACGTGATGACCCGATCTGTTAGGCACATGACACGACAGCGAAGACGACACTGGCGATGATGATTGCTGCGACTGTTGTTGACTAATGATCACTGACGCACTGTGCGAGTGTTTCTGCGATGCGACCGTCGCTAATCCGTGCACATAATCGCCGCTAATATCATTCACGGCTGATTGTGTCTGTTCACTGCTATTACTACTATTATAGTCACTGATGTGATGTCTAAGTGGAGAATGAGAACTGGGATTCTTAGTCATACTTAACTCATCAATCTTTTGTACCTCAAAAATTCAAACACAAAAGTTTCAGTTTAAATTAAAATTTCTGGGCAGAACAATACAATAAAAAAGAAATTTTGAAGATTATTAAAATACCTGATAATTCTTGCGTACAAGTTTCGCCTCCAATCGATTCTTGTCTCGCTGGTAAAACACGCCGGCGAATACTAGTACGTTCAGAATTAATAATGAGCATCCGATAGCTATGGTAACGCTAAGTGCGGTGGAATAAGTATTTCCCTGCTGTACTTTCATAGAGACGGACGCGTTACTCGCCGTTGCGTTCGCGTTATAATTTCTCGACGAGTCTAAGGCACTTTGTTGATGAGTTTTATCAACTATTACTGATGCGGTGCTCGTCGTCGACGAGTGAATGTGTGTGGCATTAACGCCGCTGTTCGTTGACCGCTGATATTGGCCGGCAGTCGCATCAATATTCATGTCATTACTGGATTGTGTCGTAAAATAATGAGTTAATGGTATGGGCGCTGTCAGTGTAATATCGCGAACGACGCCGTCATAGCTAAGTGGATCGTCGTGAGCCTTATAATCATAAGGAAAATAGAGTATCTTAACTAAAGTATATATGGTTATGCCGTAATAATAATATATTTCTTGTTAAAATAATGTCTTCACTATGATTTCACTCGAAATGATAATATTATTCTTACCTCTAATAAATGATGCTCTTCGGCTGATGACGGACCAGGAGTGTGCAATTGAGGCAATAGGTTAAGCCAATAGGAAAGTCTATGAGCGTGATAGTGATCACGGGTTTTCGGTTTTAGAGCTGTACAGAAGATATTAATGTTTAAAATATAATTAAGGATAAGGTTTAGACATATTTTTACTTAGGGTTAAATATTGCTGCTGTATATCGTCGTATTGAGGCCAAACTATTTTGTCTTTTACTTTATTATTTTTGTCTTCTGCATTCGAAATTACATTCGGGTCTCTATATATCAATTATTTACAATTATCAGCACATATTAAAAATAGCAAATATAATTACAAATCCAAGTAAACACACCCAGATTTGGCGAAATTAGTCCAAAACGTGATAACAGATTCGGAAAGTGCTGTTTCACTTCTGGTATAGTTTTTCGTGAACCACGACAATTGAAGACCATTAACGAGTGGCGCACCAAATATATAGGCCAACTCTTGGCCGTGAATACAACCGGAACGGGAGTTGAACTCTCCCTCTTCGGTTTGATAGGCAAAGTTATAGAAATATGTTTTGCGTTTGAGCTTCGCGTGCATAAGACCAGCACGTATTATCGGCGCCACAATAAGAGCGTCGCCGAACGACTCGGCTATCGAGTCAAACGTGCTGATTGGATGAAAAACCGGTCGCGTCCAGTCTGTGTACTCATTCACTATGGTTAGAAATATTTCCTATACAATGGAAAGAGAGAGATAAGAGAAAAGCGAGAATAGAAAGAAGCAATAAATGCGAATAATAGGGAGTGAGAGAGGAAGAGAGAAAAATCAAAGTTTTGATGCGTGTTTCAATTGGGCTCACAAAAAGTAATATTCATCTCATTTTTACTTGTAAGTGGTAGGAAAATAGATTTCTGACAAGCGTTCGCAGTAATCTATCTCTGCGCGATGGATCGATACCGTGGCGCTCGTCGAGCAAAGTGAATTGATTGTACGATTCAATTTTCGTGACGCCGAACAGTAGATCGTAGTTTCCATAATACGAGTGCACGTCAGACATGAGCAGTGCCGGATCGCTGGGAATCACTATGCCATCGATTACTGGCCCGAACGCCGTTAAGTGCGTCGGAACTTTAAAATCCACCGAAACTATCTCTTCAACGGTTCTCTGGCGCAGACAGTCCACCATAACTGTGTTCTTGTCGGGCTCTGAGGGACACCTCAAAGCTTTGGCTAAATTTCTGGCGTGAATCACGGCATCAGACGCTATCGCCCACGGAGACAGAGCTGAGCCACTTTGCATAATTGCGCGATGAAATAATCCTATTGACAACAAAACGCATTTTTATTTTATTGCGCTGCCGATCAATACAACTCCATTCAATTTATTAATACCTTTAGCCATTGGGGAGAGCATTAAAAAGTTGACGCAAGCAGCTCCGTGTCCGTGACCCATAATTGTCACGTTTGTTTCGTCGCCGCCGAACTCTTTGATATTCTCCTGGATCCAGTGGAGAGCGGCCACCTGATCCATTAGCCCGAAATTACCTCTAGCGGTACCGTCGAGTGACGGAAAGAATCCTTTTGAATAATATATTTATGTGAGTGAGAGTTGCATGTAATGCAATCAAATATTTATTTATTTCTTTTTCGGTTTTACTATTCTTGTGTGTTATGTTTTGTGGGATTCTTTACGTGCAATTTGTGTGCGGCAGCAGCGCATTATTGTTGACATAAACATTCATTTTAAACTAACCGTAATGTGGCAATAAAGCTCTATTATTAACGTTAATATAAATTCTCATTTTTCTTTTGCTCTTTCTTTTTCATTTTCTGCTAAAAAATTCTCTATTATTGTGTTTCAGAGAGAGTTTTTCTCTCTCGGATTTATTTTAGCAGTTAAAATAATATTGATTTTTAAGGAAAAGTTGTCGTTATATTTGTTGATGCGTAGCATAACAAAGTTGCATCACATAAGCTTTACTGCAAATATATATATATTATATATATTTAACTCCTTATCACAAATTAACATGGTTTGCAGATCAGGGGTTTATTTTATTAGAGTTATCAGCGCCACAGTTTAATTTATATGGAAAGAGCAATCATTTGAATAAATATTATTACGAGACAAATATTATATAAGGCTATTTAATCATATTTGCGTCACTTTTTCATTTTATCATATAGTATTACGTTTCTAATTAAATTTGTTTTTAAAAACGAGATATTAAAATTAAAATAATAAAAATAACTCGATAAGAATTACACGAAGAAAATAATTATCACGAGTTTTCATACGTTATTAAGATATTACAGAAATTTTAATTTTAAAATATAAAACCAAATTTGATTTCATAAAAAAATTTTTAAAAAATTCTGCGCACGATATTTAATTAAAACCTTAATATCTGCGGGGAATATGTATTTTCATACGCAAAAGCGGTCACTGTTAATATTAAAGGCAATATTCTTGCGAACGTTAACTGTACTGGAATTGAACGTAAGTAATGGTGACATTCATTAAACGCGCATTAAACGCGGTCTCACCCAAAACACCAATCCTGTAATTGATAGTGACAACCACGAAATTGGCATAACTAGCCACAACTGATCCATCATACGACGAACCGGAGTTCCACTCGTATGACTCGCCGTGAATGAACATCAGTACTGGCAGACGTATCGGTTCTCTTCCAACTGTGCAATATAAGCATATATTTAATCTCTTATTTTTTTGGTTCACTTAAATCATAATTAAAAGTTATTTCTCCCGGGATTTAAGTCCTTTATTTCTACACGTATTACGTTTACTAAAACAAACTCGCAATAAAACATGTTTGTAACTAATGCTTCTGTGTTGCTTATTCTGTGTGTTATTTTTATTTTTACTCTCTTTTCATGGAACACTAAATAAAAGCGTGTGCCAAAGAAAAAAGTTTTACTTTTATGAAAAGTATTTGATAAATTACTGGGTGAAAATAATAGCTTTGCAGATAAAAAGAGTGCAAAAATACTGGACAGCAGTTCCATAAAAATTTTCATCTAGTATTACAACCGAAGCCGTTAATGTGCGGAAAGAGCTACTGCTGCAGCAGAGCTAGTCTATAAAATATGATAAGAGAATATAGAGAGGAGAGCAGCAGCAAAAAAAATTGGCAATGAGAATAAATACTGAAAGTGTAGGAATAAAGTGATGATGCACTATCGCAGCGCAATGCCTGAAGGCACTCAATTTTCTATTACAACACTGCTAGCTATCACTGTTTCGCGAGAGGAGAGAGAGAGAGCAAACAAAATAAGAGCTACAGTAAAACGCGATCAATATATGTATTACACATTAGCCCCAAATAACCTTCTGGCTCTTATGTTTGGTCTTATCTGAATCACAAAAAAGAGTGTATAAGGAGAAGAAGATAGATATAAGAATACGTGTGTAGAAAGCATAGGTAGAGCTACACTGTTGAACGGCTGAGGTAATCTTTTCGCACCATATTTTTTTCTGGTTATAATTTTATTTGCTTCAATAAAATATTTTATATATAAATAAAAATATTAAAGAAAAATTATATTCCCGAGCAGTTTATATGGCAATTGAATTTCACTCGCAGCTATAATTTATTATTATTGCAGTCACGATTATTGAAATGAGCGAAAAACAGTTTTGAGTGGAGGAGGCATATGGAACATCTCTGCGAGAGAGGAAAATGCGATGCATGAGAGAATTTTTTTTGCACACACATAAAAAAGCAATTCCTACTCTCTATGAAATTCTATACTGGAAGTTAACTTATTGCAAGCTAATGCACTGCGAGCTCATGCTAACCGGTTATCTCTCGCTCTCTTATATTCATAAGAAATAGAGTCGAGAGACGCTTAATCCCAATAGATTTTCTCTATCCAATCAATCGAAGCTGAACTAAAGTTTTTTTTTGCGTTTTTATATTCTCTCTATATTTTTTCGCGAAAATAAGTTGTCACGTGATTAGATAATAAAATGAGAATATAAAAACGGAATGCTTCAGTAAAAATATAGTTATAAAACGGTGAAATGTTATTTCGATTTTTATTCTTGTTTTCAATTTTTATTTTCCGCGAGAACTCATGTTTCATAAGCAACTGCCAATATAACTGACACGACAACATATTGAGATCTAAATAACGCAGTTTAAGAGCATTATGTTTGCGAGAGAGTTTGAGATTCTTATTTCACTCAACAGTGATTCCAATCTTGACTGTATTATAATTTTTTAATACAGTAACAAAAATTAGATAAGCGCTAATATAGTTACTTAAGCTATTTTTCTTAATTTTATTATTTCATATTAATCTCTGATAAAATTTATTATTGTTATCGATTGCGAGAAATAATAATAAACTATAATAAAATTCCTATGTTTCGACAATTTTATTCAATTACTAGGTTTCACTTTAGACATATATGACCGGTCAGAGGATTTTATTTCTCCATTATTCTCGATTTAATGCACTGTAAGCTTATGTTAACATTACACTTACCAACTGCTGGCGCGTAAATATTGAGATAAAGACAATCCTCGCTCTGATTTTGCAGTGTCGGCAATAATCGCTTTAATATATTAAGTCTGCCAGTAGTCATTGACTTTAATGCCTCGGTTTCGTTGCTTAAATCCATCAACTTTTGCGGGCAAACGTGACCGTGAATGTGCGCACTCCTCGTTCCCGACCAAATCGCTGGCGTCACGGGTGGCATAAAACGGAGTTTACCGATCGGTGGAGACGCGTACGGTATACCTTATTATTAATTTAATACAGGATTTAATGTTCACATAAAATTAATTAATTTTTTAATATATTTTTGAATTGTGAACTTTTAACATTTGAAGAGAATCAAGAATTAAATTAGAGCTCAACTCAGTATATGTTATTTTAAATATTTTTCGGTTTAATTTTGTGCTAAAATTTGAACAATTTTGTGACAATTTTTATATTCTTAATTGTTTATTTAAAATAAAGTGTAATATTAATAATCATAAAAATTTTAGTCAATTTAGCAAGAAAGTTCGAAACCGAATTTTTCCTAACATAATAAATTAATTTTAATATTTAATAAAACTTCAATTTAATTTTTAATGGGTAAATTCAGTTGTTTCTCTTCCTAGTATAAAGGTCTATCTGCTTTAATCGGATTTTTGTTTTCATTTGTTAGAGAATGGTTAGAAGAGATGTAACTTAAATACTGTTTTCACTAAAGAAAATAGAATTGAGAAGAATTTTTTCATTTTAAAAATATTAAGTCTGAATTTTTTGCTTTTAAGATTGAACAGATTAAAACTCGATCGAACTCTTAAACATGGGTGCTTTTCAAAATCTTATCCTTGCTTTAAAACCGAATTTTTGTAAAATCCATGAGTTCCTGCGACGGATTAAAGCTACTATTCTACTGAAGAGTAATCTAAAAATGTTGTAAGCCTAAGTTGGCGTACATCGTTTGATGGCCGTTGAACCTTAGCATTAGGTTCCAGTACAACGGTTTTGATCCGAAAACTTTAAGTAAGGAGCGGTCGATCGGAGCATCGAGCGTAAGCTTAGGCGCTTAGCTTTTAAAACCGCATTATTTATAAGCACATCGCGAGCAATTACCTAAAAATACTTCTACTGGCTGCAAGTTTTTATTTGGAAGCGTCACAATAAATCCTCGCAGACCACCATATTTTGTGCGCACTACTCTTGAACTTATTCTTTTTTCCGGTGACGTATTTGCAAATATCGTTATCGCTGCGAACGCAAACAAAAACAGCAGAATGCATGAGACACTACTACTGTTATCGATCAGATTCAATTTGATCGCGAATTTGCGACCCATTTTGGCACAACTATTATAGTAGCGATCAAACTATTAGCGTCGCCGTTGTATTCACTATACATACGAACAAATAATCCGTATATATATTTATTTAGCGAGAGTTAATTTCAATTAACGACATCCCAGTGTACACTCATATCCACACGCCGTTTGTTTCCGTTGGTTAGGCTGTGAAAACGCTGCTGCGTTCGGTAGTAGTAGTATCCGAGTGGTACATCAAAAACACTTGATGTGCGATTTTACATACGAAATTGGCGTTCAGTTAACAATCATTACCAACAGCAGTCGAAGCCATTAATAAAAGCACTTTTCTATGAAACACTACGCTATGTTTCTGTAAACTGTGTGCTCAGCGAAGGATTGCATTCACTATTTATAGTCACTTTCTGTTTATTTCGTCATCACATCCTTAAACTTACTAACCCATCAAACGCATGCTTTGTTCGGGAATACTCTTTCTCATCTCTCATCCATTTTTTACTAAATTTTTTAGTTTGAAAAATCATTAATACTGAGTAAATAGCGATGAATTTCTATCACAATGTATAGAAATTCAAATAAACTTTTTCAGTAAACTTTTGATGTTTATTTATAATTAATTCTTTAAAATTAACTTATTCTAATTTTTTTCAAAAATTAATAAAAAATTTGCAACTATTTCAGAAAATGTTATTTTTTGGATAGGGGTGCGGTTAATATTATGAAAACAAGAATGAATGTAATAATTCTCTGATAATCTCACGAATGAAATTCTGTTAAACGCGTCATTTAACAATACACTAGACATAGCTAACAGCTAAAAATATTTTACACAAAGAAATAACGCGATAAAAAGTATAATAGTAAAATTAATTTTAATATTTTGTTGGATTAAATCATATGATAAAAATTCAGTAGTAATTGATAAATTAAACACTTTTAAATAACAATACTCTGATAGTTTGTTTGAATTATTCATAAATTTCTATCGAATTCTTTAATCTTCATTTTTAGTATAGTTCTTGACACGTATTACAGTATGAAATCTCCGGTTTACTATATTTTTGTGTTTCGCAATCTCAAGACCAATATGTGAGACCAAAAGTTGATGAAAACAAATGAATGCCCGCACAGTATAAATCTGTTTCGTTTCTTTTCTATTACACTTTTTTCTGATCGCAAACCAGGGTAAGTGGTTTGTGAAGCAGTTAAAAGAGTTGTGTCGGTAACGTTCTATCGTAATATAAGTTAGTGACGATTATTACACAATCATCGATCTTCTGAACAGTAATGCCGTTACACAATCGAGTAAAGTAATACTCGAGTTTGCAAAGAAGCGAGATTTGCTTTTATTAAGCAAAACAAAAACCCAAACGTAATGAGTTTAGTGTATCGAAAATATATTCAGTTGTAGTAACTATAACATAAAATAAGTTATACTGACTGTCTTTATTGGATTTTATTTTGAAAGTATTTTAAAATTTTAAACTATTGAGCAAAGATATATGCATGTCTGGTTAGTGTACTCTACACTACCGCTGGAACAAAAAAAGTAATTGAGATTTTAGATCATTAAAATTTTATTCCTATAAAAGATAATATTGAAAAAATAAGCTTAAAGAAAATATTTAAGTTAACTCAAACTTGTTATGCTAAGGCTTTGATAATACGCTTGCTTAAAGCACTTAATTCTCTAAAATCAATTGCTAATCAACTTTAGCTAACTGTTCAATAGTAAATCGATAATAATATAAATTGAATAGGTTGGGAAATATTTGGAAGAGAGAATTATCTTATACCTTTAAAAGATTTTATGATATCCATCAAAACAAATCATTTTTGTTTTTAACCCAACAAACATAACTATCGACAAACACAGTTTTATTAATTATCTTTAATTAGTAGTAATTTAAAATAGACAATGTAATGCAATAATAATACGGAAATTAGTAAAATAAAAATTTATCCATTTATTCTCAGTATTTTAGTTAATAATGGAATTTAAACAAATCGACATCAAACTTTGAGATTTTATATAACAAGGAACTTAATTACCGATTCATTATTAAAATAAACATATTAATAATCAACACATAATTTTACCAATAAATTTACTGCGTATTAGGATTATTTTTACAAATTAAATTGAACTTTTATATTTGTGCTTTGCATGCATACTGTCTGCAAATCACATCTACATTACAATGCACACATCTCTTATAATTATCAAATTGCATCTCAT
>JAQGCI010000100.1:0-11070 GCA_034699525.1 Atropacarus striculus
ACACACACACACAATCCGATAATAGTAATTAAAAATCGAGAGAGAATGATGTGAATGCGCAAAAAAAATTTCACAGAAACACACCATCATTGGCAATGGCTTTACGACCGAAAAATTGTTTAGTGATAAATACTTCATTAAAAATAACACAACGCACACACACTCGTACACACAAACACGCATACATTTTATTTCGGCATACAACTATTTTTCATTTATTTCAATTAACAAAATTAGATCGAGATATTTATAATAGTGTAGAACATTAACTCCGCAAATGTAGCTGAAACTGATTCTGAAAGCGCCTCTTGTTTCTGGTTTTATTATATACGAGAATTGTTTTATTAGTAGAATAGTATAACAGTAGTGGTGGTGTAATATAAACTATAATTTTCTTATTTCGCCAAAAGTGCTTACATAAAACTAAATTATCTCTCGGTAATGACGCTTTTATTTCTTAGTGTTCAAAAAAATAACGCTCTATTCAGATATTTTTAACCGGTAGCACACACTTTTAATGGTGACTGTAGTACAGATTACACCTGAATATTTTTCAATTCAAGTGCTATTAATGTGCGGCGCATTAATGGTCGCATTGATTTTACTCCCTAATAGATCCGTGTAAATACTTTAGTTAATTTAGCCCGAAGATTATTCACATTTTTTATCAGGAAATTTTTGTTAGTTGTTTTTTTTTGTTTGGTTGCGCTGTTAATAATGACACTGAATTTTATTTTATTTTATTTCTTTTTTTTGTTTTGAGAAGTTATTTTGCATTAAAGTGTGGAGTAGAGTTAAATGAACTGCTGTCGGGTTCGCATCACTATTTTGCATTAACTTTTCTTTGAGATTATATCGTTGTTTCTTTAAAGATAAATTAAGATTTATTATATTGCGCTGCTACAAAAAAATCATTCATTTAAATCTTAATCCACGTCTCCTTCAGATCGCAAATGATCACTCATATTTATTATTATTATTTCGCAAAATAAAAATCAATTGTTGCTCTAATAGAAAAAAAGAGGTCAATAAAAACTTTATTTTTAAACGTAAAAAAATTTACATACAATGAATAAGTTTACACATTGTATAACTCTCAAGCATCGCGAAACCGGTTTTAAAACTCATTCAGTAATTTTAAAAAACAATCGCCCTCTAGTATTATCGCAAAACCCTTTATTGTTCGCATTAGCGAAGTAAAAAGAGAGCATTATTTTTTTCTAGGCTGGGTATTAATTTGACGTTAATTTTAAAGATACATTATAATAAAATATTAGGAAACAGCACTGCGGATATTTGTTTCCTCAATAATAATCCGCCGCTGCGTTGCACTGATTTTTCTACCCCCAAGTTATTTATTTTAAATTAATTAAAGTTTTGAAAATTATACATCGCGAGCGCACACAACAGCAGCTAAACAATGGCGATGGCGTGGATTTCGCTTCTGCTTCAATCGATACGTGCGGAATAAAAAAATTGCGTCATATAAAAGTTCATAGAAAATCAAAAAAATATTGGATGCAATATATATATAAAAATATGTATGTTTAGAATACACAAATACATAGTTATATGATACTCTCGGAGGACAATCTCTTTTTTTATTTTTTTGGTTAAAAAACTAAAACTAAAATAATAAAATATTGAGAGAGAGAGAGAAAGGTTTTATAACCGCATCATCCATACACGTATACATAAAAGTTTATGCAGAATCCATCTATCGATATATGTATGTATTATACACGCAGTTATAAGAAGAATACCCTTATGTGCGATATCAATAAATAGAATCAAAGCTATGAAATCATGCCCTCATGAGTTATAGATATATTATTGCTTATCTCTCATTCTATTTATTTTGTTCGTCCGCTTTGTTGTTTTGTTTTGTAATTTAAAAATTTCAATTTTATGATTTGCATTCGCAAATTGCGTTCACGCAGTGTGAGCCGCGCATTATTCTCGTCAATTAAGCCACTATGAAAATGACGATTATTAAACCCCAATGCGATTTTACGCCGATTGCTATTTATGGCAATCATGTAAATCAAATAAAACTTTAAGCGCTTCGCTCACTCTGTGGGTGAAGTAGAGTATAAAATCGGGATCAGATGGGAGTGGGAAGAAAAGTGCAATGAGTTTTTTCGCTGAAAAAAAATTGTGGGATGATAGGACTTTTGTCGTAATCCTCGAAATTGTGGGCTGAAATGGCATGAAAATCAATACTTTTTTATAATAAGATTACGAACAATACCTGCATTTATCCTCCCATAGCGTCCGTCCATAAATTTGGTTATATAACTAGAGGTCCGAAATAATTGGTTTTTTAATTCCCATGCTCTACATTAACAATTTTTGCGAATATAAATAATAAAAATATTTTATTATTTGACAATATCGGTCAAATTTTAAATTTAAATTATAAATTTTTCATTCGTAACAGTTTTTCAGTCTTTTTAGTATGCATTAGTTTTTTTAATATTATTCGTAGCATTTAATATTTTCGAGTTAATCATTTTTTTGCCAAAATAATATGTTAAATGCGAGAAAATATTAATTGTTTAACTAAAAGACATCATATGTCGAGAATCCAATTATATTTACAAATAAATAATTAGGAAAAATATTAAATGCGATAACAATGCGATGTATGTGACGGTTTCTAATACGATAATTACGGTTTTGTGAAGACATAAGCTAATTACTAACGCAAAAATATACAACATATTGTGTTTTTTATATTATTAATATTAAAAATAATTAATTTCGCGCATAAAATGGTTAATGTGTCATATCATTGTCATTATGTAATTTTTATTGAAAAATATACAGACAAATATGCGGCAGGAATTGGTATCAGCGATGATGAGTACTGAAGTATTGAAAAATACATAGTATAATGGAAAAGCACCCGAGAGAACGTCAATGCGTAAAAAATTATTGTAACAGGAAATTGGAATAGAGGTTAGAATACTGATACCATTCTCTCTCTCTCTCTCTCTCTCTCTCTCTCTCTCTCTCTCTCTCTCTCTCTCAACTCGCTCACTGCTCTCTTCTATTAAGTTCTCAATTTAATAAAATAATATTTTTCTTATCTGACGAAAAATTTTTGACAGTGACAACTATGTGCGTATGTATACTCTAATTGAACACACGCTCCAGGGATGGAAGCGAGTGAGATACAGAGAACTATTTGCATAGTAATTGACATTTACGTAAAGTGTATACGAATAATTTTTAAAGCTTTTACCGCACATCGCAAAAAATACAGAATGATTCCAGTGTGCAAGTTTCTCTCTGGCTTAATAAGTAAATTAATATTTGAAATGCAAATCACGAAAGATAAGCTCAAAACACGTATATAACGCTACGTATTAAGTGCATAAATATATATATTTCAACTGTTATTTATTAAAAACAACATGTTCGGCATTTAACATTTTAAAAGCTGATAAACAAATTCTCAAATTAGCATAAATATACGTTTAGTTATTATTATTATTTGTTAAGCGAGAAGACAGCAGCGAAACAAAAATAAGTTTTTTTTAATTTATTTAATACGAGAATATTTTTTGCTTCGGTTTGAAAAGCAGCGCACAATTGTGTAATTAATTTTTCGCCACTCGATCGGCATATTAAATATTAAAAATATTTAGCATAACATTTACACACTCACTGCTGTGTACGAGTGTGTGTGTAACGTCAGAAAAATTATATACATAGTCTCTGAATAATTAATAAGAAAATGTATAAATATATAAGTTATATAACTAACACAATCAACACCAACCAAAAATTTATGACATTTTAAATACCGCTCATTAATCATTAATTTAAGTAGAAATTTTCATAATTTTATTTTTCTCTAAGCATTTTGTAATTTTTCTGAAACACAAATACATTTCTCCATTAATAGAATAATTCAGTTAAAGCGCGCATTTAAAGAGATGAGAAAAGCGCACACAAATCTAAATACTTATGTGTGACGTATAAGTATGACTGGAATCGCTCGCAATCAACGGTAATATTGTTTACTAGAGTGGAGCTCATTAATTCCGGGTCATCATTGCTTTAACTAGTAATCATCATAATAATAATAAATACATGCAATAACAAACAAAGTTATGGACCCTATATTTTGCGGCAATCTTTCAGGCTATTTATAAAAACATTATACTTGCACGTAAAAACAAGCAGCAATTTTTTTTAATTTCGCGTACTAGCAGTACGTAGTAATAGTGGTAGTACAAAAATAAACAAAAATTTTCAATCAGTAGTTTTAATGAGACGGTAAGTTTTTTTCATTGCTTTACACTGATATGCGTATAACTTGAGTGCTTATTTCCCGCTATATATTATACGGTTATAAATAATAATTACTGTTACAAAGAGAGAGAACTTGTTTTCAATGAAAGAACTTTTTTATTTCGCTATTCACAAATTTTATTACATTATTTTCTTCTCGCGCAACGTTTCTTCAGCCATTAATTACGAATAACTTTATTAGCAGAGAAAAATTGTTTTTATATATTTTCAGTGAGTAATAAATATTTTTTTTGTTAAGACTATAAAAACTTAGGCATAAAAAATTTTCATTCGCAGAAATCTCAAAAAAATTTTTTTTAATTAATTGAGAAAAACATTTATTAATTAAAAAGCTTGAGACAATTTTGATTGAAATTTCTCTAATAACATCAAAAAATTCTTTACAGTGTTAATGCATTTAATAGTACAGAATTTAAAAAAACAATAATTAATTAAATACCGAAATCCCTTTAACGAAACATTTAATTAAAAAAATATTCAGTTCATTAAGCACTACCGAAGGGATAATTATAAAAAAAAAGTAAGCCAAAACTTGATCGATTAGAAAGGTTAAGGGTAAACGCTAACCATAAGCACACGCACACACATTTATTTGATATGTGCAACAAAAAAATGCTCGATTCTATACTGGGGACCAGCGAAATATAAAATGAATTCAATCAAAACATTTTCCACACTCTCGTTAGTACAGCCAGAGCGAAGAAAAAATAAAAATAAGAGAGAAAAAAGAGTGGCATATGATTGAAAATGGTGTGATTGGTAAGTCTCTACAATCAAAACAAATCTCGAAAGAATGAATAAAAGTAAAGAAAGTAAAGAATGTGCACACAGGCACACACACACACAGGGAAAAAACAATAAAGAAAAGTGTTTTCAATCTTATTGACGAGTAGTCCACTAAGAATAATACAACACACACACAACAGTACAGTATCGCGCATTGCGAATAAGGATTGCAGGCATGAGAGAGAGAGAGAGAGAGAAAAAAATCTCTTATTTGACATTATATTGTATTTACGAAACAAGTCTCGTTTTGTGTTAACACAGAATATATGTACTAACGAAAGGCAATATTCTCGGTTAAATTCTTAACTATGGGCTATGAAGTGGAGCACAAAAGTTTCAAACTCGATTAGATTTAAGTACTAATTATCACAAAATTCATTGTGACAATTTCGATCCTCGACTCGGAGATTAGATATAACCCAACACACTATTTATATAAAAAATACACTGACTGTTTCGGAGAATCGCATTGAATGAGTGAGAGAGAAAAAAATAGTATTCTTTTCTCCTACAGATTAAGGATTTAGATAACAGTTATATACAGTATTAGTAAACAATGTTCAGAACAAAGCTACGCGAGTTTTGTTTAACAAAAAAAAGTGCAACTCAAGAGAACAATGCAGAGCAACGATGGGGTATCGGCCGCTATGAGAGAAAAGATAATATGATTTTTGTATGTACTGTATAACTCGATTGTGTAGAGTTTTTTTGTGTTATTGAATAGAATGCCAAAAATTAGATTAAACTATCAATTAGAAGGAGTGCTAAAAATCAAATTTAATGCAAATTAATTCAGTTATCTCTAATGAAAGTTTTTTTAAATGGAAACTTTTTTTTCAAACTAATGATAACATTCAGACGTAAAAGTTTTATTTATTTATTTTATTTTTGGAAAATTTTCTAAAAATGATTTTTATTGCGCTACTAAAAGATCGAGTATTATTTTTATGTAAATAGCATTCTTCGGTGTCTATATTTATTATTATTATTATTACGGCGTAATTGCAGAGAAAAATTCTCGAAATGTGCCAAAAACAAACGAAGCGCACAATGTTTAGACAATTAATGAAAAGCGCATATTTTGCAACGTTTATTATACGAACGAAAAAAAAACACTAATTTAATATATAATTAGAATAAAAGTAAGACTAACGTCACAGAATATAACAATATTTGTCTGCAATATTTATCCTCCTCACTATTACTTAATTACGAAAACTAACGTACTTCTCGCTAACCATTACTTTCTGCTTTATAATCTGCGAACAAAACACTGTAATCTCATGATACCATCGCATGGTGTGACGTAATAACTATTGCTTGTAAAGTTATAGATGAAACTAATACTTTTATCACTAAGCAGTACTTTTATTTATTACTAACGTTAGAATTATTTGAAAAATCTTTTAACTCGATAGTAGTATATTTAATGTGATTTACAAATGTGCGGGTTTTCACTATGTGTTTTGTAAAAAGTTTAAACTTTGTAATTTTTTTTGTTTATTTTAGATTCTTTCCAGACAGATAATTAAAAATAAGAAGTTTTTATATGATATAATTATTGACATCAAAAAAACCTATTGTATACATACTAAATGTAAATTTCATTTTATAATATTCGTTCGTAAATAAATTGTTCGGAAAAATAAGATTATGAAAGTTATGAAACAAAATTTGTATTACAGTATTATCATATAAAATGATCCATACTGTTCACATTGTTCTTGTTTCTGTCGTGAAAGAGTTAATATTCTGGTAAAAGGTTTATGTTCAAAATAACTTAAAACTTTAAAAAATTTCATAACTGACCGAATTTAGAATAAAAAGTTAGATTAGTTTTCTGTAAACGAAAATTTTTTATGGCTTTACCAATTTATTTTTGTAAAAATTTAATAGATTTTTGGTTTTGTCTCCTCGAAATTTAAATAATTTTAAATTTGTGTTCACGTATTAGATTATTTAAAACGCCTCTGAAATCAATTACAATTTTTAAATTTTCAAAATATTTTTTAAAATTTTACACTTCTGTCCAAAAATTTTTTATTTTGCGGGTAAGTATAGAAATTTTTTGAAATTAGTCAACCAACAACTCTTGGTAAAATCATTTTCTTACCAAAATTTTGTTATTAGATATTTTAAACTGATACGGTATTAAATAATAATACCGAGTATGTAGTGTCTCTATTTTGAAAAATTCAATTTGAAATATGAAAGCAAAAAACCCAACAAAAAACAAAAAATTTTAGTTTAAATAGGGATTACCGGTTTCTAAAAAAAGATTTGTAATGTACGCCACATATATATATATCTATTTATTTAAGTGTAAAAATTTAATTTACTGTAAGCAACTTTTACAAAAATAAATAAAATGTGATTCAAAATTTATTAAACAACGGTTTAAAAATAAAACCCATAAAACAAAGAAAAACAAACAAAACAAATCAATTTAGTTTATTAATTCAATGTCTCAAATAAGTAATACATATAAATTTTTATTTATTATTTATACAACACAGTATATAATCGAAGTGTGTAATTAGAAACACAGTAACTAATACATCGACAACAGCAAAATCATTTTGAAATCTGTGTCTCTTTTTCAAACAGGTGTGAACTTTATTTTTTTTATTTTGTGAATGAGCGTAATTTAAAACTATAATATGAATTACTTTATGAAAAAGCTATTGCTTTAGTTGTGATAAACATCGTCCCGAAACCTTGAGCGTAAAAAAAAGTTTAAAAAACTTCTCTCTTACTGGCGAACTACAAAATGTGCCACTATTTAGATTAAAAGGCAACGCACACATACAGCTCAACACACACTTTCCACACATCACTAATCATTGTCTAATATGTAATGCATTTTATTAAACCTCCTACAAGAATATGCGTCCTACGAGTAAAAAACTCAGTTAGGGCGAGGATATCTCGCGTATAGATATATCCATTTATGCGCTCACTAATAAAGCCAAGTTTAGTCACCGAACTTGTGTTTGTATATAAATAGACAAAAAATATAAAGTGCAAAAAAATTGATACACAGAAAAGCGTTAAATATTTTCAGTATAACAAATCACATTCACATTAGTCTAAATACGCTGTGTGCTTGTTGTGTGTATATGTGTGTGTGGTGTGTGTGTGTGAGAAAATATTTTTATCATTGTGTGAACATAAACTGTATAATATTCATTCAATATATTATCGCAAAATAGAGAAATGACATGATACATATATGTATATAGATAGATGAGCGAAGGAGGGAGCGAGAGAGAGAGAGAGCCAGTTCATCATATTTCTTTTTTATATATACTTCTCTCTTTCTCTCTTTGGTATATCCATATTATGACTGATATGTTTGATGTTAATATTAAATAGAGTGGGAATAAATCTTTCTATTCATTATATTCTGCATATATATATATATTCAAGTCAGCCATCATTTCGTACAATAGTCTGGTGAAGCCCTCAGCAACACTGCAGTGCAATTAATTGGGCAACAAAGGAATATATTAAAAAAATCGACATTGTATTTCCAGTGTCTGGAATGCTATGTCTGGCTCAGAAAAAAAAATCTTCTTTGATAACCATTTTCGTTTAATATCAAAGCTCACATTTGTTTACCAGAATTTATACCCCAGTTATACATTAAGCGGAAAATTATACGCCGAGGCGTTCAAATTATAATTTTTTTAAAAAAACATATATACAGCGAAATTCAATTATAATTAATATCCATCAAACAAATGCAAAAAAAGAAAGAGATACAGACACTACGCTAAAAATTGCTGCGTATGTGTTGTGAGAAAAAAGTTTTAGGAAGTTCAGAATAAGGTTAACAAAAAAACTGAAAATGAAAAGCACACACACATCGAAAAGAGAGAAATAAATATCCATACGATAAGCTTACATACTATAATTCACAGATCACGAAACACACGAATTATGGAATTGAATTTAAAGTAAATATTACTTACAGTGTGTGTTCCGAGTATTAGTGTGTATGTATGTGTGTGTACTGTAAAAAAAAGATTGTTACCGTTACGGTAATGAACCGGTATTGATAAATATATCAAACATAATGATAGGGTAAATTGTAAATGAGTTTATATTCGGAATGGAAATGAAATGAATTGGCAACGAATGGGATGCTATAAAGTTTTTGTTGTGTGTACCATTATTTAATCTTCTTTTTATTATTCGGCGTTTTTAACGATCATAACAAAGCATAACTTACTACTAATAAAGACATCAGTTGAATATTAAACGGCGTTATTTTGTGGTAATTTTTTTTATTCGCCAAATTCATGAGTGCTGTGCGCTTACGAATAGAAATAGAAATTTTTTCATTAGAGAATCCAGTTATTGCGATAACTTGCTATAACTATAGCAATAAGTTTTTGTTAAAAAAAACATCATATATAATGAAAATTAAATTTTTTCAAATTCCTTTAAATATTTTCGCATTAACTAGTATTTTGTGTAATATTATATAAACTGCAGTCAAAATTGATAGCAACGCTTGTAGCGCTCTCTAACGTTCGTCAACTATTTTCCAATACACAGACACAAACGCACACACAAACTGTTTCATTTGATCAGAGAAATATAACTGGAAAGAAGAAGAATAAGGTTAATAATCGATGTGTGGGGAAAAAGAGACGAGATATAAAAACTGCTGTGACAGGGATTGTAATACGAGCTCTGGTGAAGTGGCATAGAGTGGCACACAATTGATGGAAATGAGGGGTAGAGAGACATACCGAGAACAGTTGACAGCTGAGCTTTTTTGTTTTATTCGCTCTGACATCTGCTTTTTAGTATGACTCGATTCATGCCAATGGTCTTTAAGATTCGCTCCAATTGTGATCAGTCCAAAAAATGGAATGCATGTGTGTCTGTCTGTCTGCGCGTATGTGTCTATGTATTCAGTTGTGTGCTGCGCTTCTCTCTCGTAGTTTCATCCCTTGCTATACAGTTTAACAATGTATAACGAGATGATTTTATTAGCTAAACAGAAAAATAAATGCATTAACTGTCATTCAATACAATACGTGACATTTAGCATACAGGAAGAAGTTATGATAGACACGGCGTTCGCTCGAAACGCGAAAAAAGAAATTTCGCTAAATTGTTACTATGGAGATATGGTTGCACTTTAGTTTAGTTTTTTTTTGGCTGGTATGGTATGGTGCACAATGGCACCTGTAAAAGTGAAAATAATAAAACGAACAAAGGCTAAATTGTCAGCTTTTCGAACCTAACTTCTATGTGTTGTAGTTATGCCTTTCCGAACCACTACTAGAAGAAAAGTATAGCGAAACATAAACTTTATTCCTAACGCAGCGTATATAAAATTGTTGCCCAAAACAACGTTAATTATTTAATTATTAGAGTATCGCGTGTTTAGTACATATAAGACTTAATTTACATTTTATTTTCGGTGTCTTATAAAAGAATTAAAGTTGCATGACATACATATTCAACGTTTTATAGAAGTATATACCAGTATATTATTATACAGCCATCCAATAAAGGTAATTAGCAGTAGTATTGTTCTGAATATGACTTTTTTACCGTAAAGTGTGTTTTATTTTAGTTTTTAATATATTTTTTTCGCCCAATTTATTGGCGTTTTTATACTTATTACTGTATAAACACAACTAATAATAATAATAATATGTTATCGATAAATGGTAATTTTATTTTTATTTTGACTCCACTTTAGCAGTTGAATGAAATAAAAAGTATAAAAAAATTTGCATTGTTTATTGCGTTTGGGATAATAAAACGTTTTTTATTGTGACAACTTTGAAGTTTATACAATTTAATTAAAAGCTGTTTGTTTTATGTGTTGGATGATTAAATAAAACAATATAATAAAAACGAGATATTATTATTATTATTTTCGTTTTACAGTAATATTATTTTGTATTTATAACTGACGTGGGCTTATTATTATTG
>JAQGCI010000101.1:0-11003 GCA_034699525.1 Atropacarus striculus
TTTTATTCAATTTATTAATAAAATAGTTTTATTGTATATTTAAACTGAATTTTGTTTAAGCAATAATTAACATGACATAATTGACTGAAATGTGAATTTTTATGTATAACAATTTTAAAGAGCAACTCTCATTTGATATTTAATAAACAGCTTTTGTTACATTAATAAATGTTTATCGGTTTCTCGGGTTTAATTCGGTTTTTTTTGAAATAACAATGTTAGAACCGAACCGATATTAATATTATGTCTAATATGTCAAACCGAACCGATAAGAAACCCGACCCGATAACCAACCTGAGAAAAGCTTTAATAATAATATACAGTATGCAGTTATGGCTTATGGTTACACATACTATTAGATCACATTATAAAAATATTGAGAGAGAATTATTGTTGAACCAAAACTAATTTTATTTACACAAAAAATGATTATTAATATAATTTATATTTAAAATAATTGGCTAATAAGGCGCTGATTTAATTTTCTTAATCTCCACATAAACCGAATGCTGTCCGACTGTTACGAAATACGAGCAAAATTAGATTTAACGCAAAGAGTAATGAGAATTATATTTCACTTACTCATCGGATCGTATCTCAACATTTCCACCTTTTCGTTAGTTCGCGGCCGAACCGCCACATGTCTGTGTCCCGACACTAGACTTTGCAGCAAAACCAATACGAATCTAAACAATAATAATAAGCAAAACAGAATGGTTTTAATTTTTATCAATATTATTACGTTTAATCAAATCAATATTACTTTGATTTCTTTGCCATAATGTTATTGTTTACTTATAGCGATAATACGTAATGATATAGTGTGCACGCTTTTAGTGATAGTGATAGTCCACTATCATATAAAATAAAAATAGTAAATATTGCAATAATAGCACTAATAGCTACAGCAGCGCAATCTTTCAAATAACTCAATCGTCAGCGAGAAGTTTCAAAAGTACAACAAACTTAGACTAATAGAGAGCGCAGTTATTGATGACACGACTGATTGCGTAACAACAAGTAGTAGTCTATATCTGGTTTGCTCTGCTAATCATTGGCAGGTATTGAGCACATGCTCATAACATCACTCTTTCCACTTCCAATACAAATGCGCGCTTCTCTAACGAAGTTTTGTTTCAAAAAATTACATCACAATGCAAATACAAATCAATTGTTGCGTAGATATTATATTTAAGTTTATGTAACAATTGGTTGAAACTAATTCAAGTAATAATGATTAATTAAAAATCCTTAAACGCGTTTTTAGACTTTATTTAATTGTAGCGCTTTTATCGATTAGTTTTTGCATTAGCGTTTCAGACCATTGATTGCCATTCACCGCAAAACACAAACCGATGGCAAACACAATATGGCAACCGATAACTATAGCCAATCAAACAATTAATGACTGCTCGTGTTATCCAGTATCAAATCCAATGCCAAACACTGCAGATATTATGAGAAAACAAAAGCATAGACTAACAGAGAAGTATTAATTTAACTTTATTTAATTTATTTGAATGATTTGAGTTATACGTAACGTACCATAACATGCCATAGTATTACTATGTGTTAACTAAATCACGTTAACACTCATTGATGCAGTTTTACATACAGTTTTATCGATTAGTTTTATTGATTATAGGAATCGCCACAAGAAAATCATTGATTTAATTAGTGAATTGAGTGAAATGATTGGTCTTAACGGCAAACAAACGCAGGTTTTGTTGATTGATTTAAATTATCATATAATTATCTGAATGCGTTTACTAAACTTTGTTTATTTATTGCAAAGCACTGTGTATTGAGTTGTGCCGCGCGTTACGCAATGTTTTTGTCGCATATTATCGACATCTATAAGAATCAAGAATCATTGTCATCCGAATCGTACGTCAATTTGCATGAAATTCATCGAAAAGCATGTGGTAGTAGTAAATGCAACTAAAATTATAATTTACATAACAATATTAATTTGTTGTTATAGAAGAAGTTGCTTCACTTCAAAATAGCAACTCTTCGTTAGCACTAAAGAAGAAATGGTTAGCGAAATCGATTCAGCGAAAACGAATCAACTGTGATGTTAGGTTTAGTGATGTTAGCGACACTATTTCGCAATACGTGTCTACCGCTGAAGCTGTGATAACTCTGCCTCAATCACAACCACCACCGCAATCATATGATCAACAAATTGTGATGTCTTCGCCCAAAACCCCTGATCACTGTCTGCCATTAAAAAAGCGCGCACGAATGCTAATGTATTCCAATTTGC
Organism: Atropacarus striculus; assembly: GCA_034699525.1. Classification (NCBI taxonomy): domain Eukaryota; kingdom Metazoa; phylum Arthropoda; class Arachnida; order Sarcoptiformes; family Steganacaridae; genus Atropacarus; species Atropacarus striculus. The sequence goes on from JAQGCI010000101.1 coordinate 2,270, forward strand.
TTTAATATATAATTTAAGTTATTAATAATGAAATTTCTAACCCAAACTTATACTTTTTAGGATTTGATTATAATTAATTTTTTTCTGATTCGCTATCAATAGCCATTTGAAAACATTTAGTTCTATAATGAATAATATCTAATGTTTATACCAGTAGATCAATAATTTCATCGCAATTATATTAACTAATTAATCTTATACTCCAATTAACTTTAATTCATTAATTTTGTGATATCATAACGCAACGAAAGCAATCATTTTTCTTCCAGTAAAATTATTAAATGCCACAAAACTAAAGTTATTGATAAGAATAATTTAATAAAAACTTTTTTTAGAAAGCATATCATACAAGAAAACCCTGACTAACAACAAATACCACATTTTAATTATACTGTATTTAAAATTAATTATGTATTACGGCTGAGGCATTCTTCTCATATAAATTACAAAACCTAATATTAACGCTAATCCAGTCATTAAATACAAGTCCCAATCGGGTCCTAATAGTTTAGTTATATTTAAATTATTGAATATCGATTCAAAGTTATAATCATTAAGCGATTCGAGCGCGTATACGAGTCCGAGTTTAATTCTAGCGATAGCCACAGGCACTTGAGCGTCAACACTGGTTTCGACCGCCATATCGTAGTAACGTTTCGCCAAATGAATGTCCCGTTTAAGTCCCAAACCGAGTTCGTGCATATATCCGAGATTAAATAATGCCTGCGCGTTGTGCTGCGTTTCCGAAGCCATTCTGTACTGAGCGGCAGCCATTTCGTAGTCGATTTTAGTTCCATGACCGTAATAGTGGTAATCGCCGAGTTTGACGCGCGCCACTGAATATCCCTGCGCTGCTGAACGACTCCAATACATGAGCGCTCGCGTGTGAATCTCATTTTTATCGAATAAATCGGTGACTTCGTTGCGGTCCAAAATGAAAGCGGCGTTACTTTGTGCCACTTCGTAACCCAATTCCGATAAGAATGCGTATCGAATAAATGCCTCCGAAGTGCGACCATCTTTATAATCATTATGAGCCTGAGTGAGCATAGTTCCCCAATTGCCTCTTTCCGCAACATTCTTGAACAGTTCCACCGCAGTATTACACGATCGTATGGTTCCAGTACCACTCGCATGCATTTGCGCCAAATTAAAGAATCCCAAAACGTGACCGGATTGAGAAGCCATCGTGAAGTACTTGATAGCGGTTCGATAATCGCGTGCAACGCCGTATCCTTTTAAATACATGAGACCAAGTTGTAGCTGTCCATCAACCCATCCCTGAGCGGCCGCTTGAGAGAAGTACTTAAACGCTTTAGTATAATCTTTGGCCACTCCTTTCCCATTGAGATACATTAATCCAAGACCACTCTGTCCAACAGCATTACCCTTTGTTGCGGCCATTTCGAAATACTTGAGCGCCGTTTCATTACTTTGCGGAACCACATTACTTCCTTCCAAATGCATCTTAATATAAATATAAATAAATAAATAATTATAAAGCTTTAAAATTGCGAATTTCAAACATTACTTTTCCCAAAAAGGCCATTGCGTTAGCATTACCGGCATCAGCCGCAAGAGTAAAATAATTCAAGGCTCGAGCGTGATCCTGATCGACACCACGTCCGCCCTGATAGTGCAACTGTCCCAATCCAACTTGCGCTTGAATGTCTCCTTTATCCGCTAAAAATTGGTAGTATTGTATGAGATCATCGTCGAGTACACCAGAAAAAGAACCGGGATTTTCGAGTTCATCCAAAAGGCGAACTCTTTGAATAACCGTTCCGCCCGAAAATGATACGTCTTTTTCTACTATTTTCGCCACTTTCTGGTAATAACTAAGAGCTGATTCGCAACTGGACATCACAGATATTCCAGACCAGTACCGAAATCCAAGTGCCATTTGAGCGAATGTATTGCCAGACGAAGCAGAGAAAGTATAATAAATTAACGCTTTCGCTTGACTGGGAGTCGCACCCAAACCAATCGCGTGCATTAGTCCTAAATACTAAATAAATAAATGTTATATAATAGTTATATATTGTATTTTAAACATATATTAATAGAATTAAATAAAAAAGTTTTTCATAATTAATTGCAAACATATTGAATAATATATATTTTAACGTAAAGTATTTATCTATTAACTTAATACCAAATTTATCTATCTTTCACTATTTAGGGTGCTTTTCAGACATACTTAGTCTTTGAAAAGTAAATGGCATTTACGGTTAATTAAAATTATACGTTCCAATGGGAACATATTTTTCTAATAACTTTATTAAAGGTTTCAGCACAGATATCTTAAATAAATCAAGATATTGTGTAAACATATGTTTAATATTTTATCGGTAGCCTATCAAAAATAATTAAATAAACTATTTCTAGCGTTTCACTAAAAAACAAATATAATTTATAATGAATGGTATGCCACAGATAACACATAATAATTTAATACCAGTTGCGAGTTTGCATTTCCCAAAAGCGATAATCTATAAAAGTATTGTTTCGCTAATTCAACGTTTAGAGGCAAATGATCGCCAAATAAGTGAGCGATGGCGACCATCTCTTGCGACTTTGAATGATTTAATTTGGCACTCTCTTCCAGAAGAGCATACGCTTGCTTTCGGTCTGGTTTGCTATTATTAAGCAAAGCCATCGCTGACGCGTACAATTCAATCGCTTTCTTATCGTTTTCGCTCAATTCTTCTTCAATCATCTCTTCAACGCCTTCACTACTATCGTCGTAATCATTAATATTATCTTCTCTCATATCTTCATCACTAGTATTCTCGGCATTCACTTCACTATCGTCTTCGGCTATAATTTCGTAATAATTATTATCAGTCTTTATCACAGTTTCGTGTTTTTTGTTACGATCATCACTATTATCGTTATTTTCAGTTAATTTTTTATCACTTTTGCTCTGTCGGTCGTCATTGTCATTGTCATTGTCGTCCAAAGCATTCGATAATACAATGCAACTAATAATTAGTAATAGTAATAATAACTTCCGTCTTTTCATTTTTTTATTTCCAAAATAATATCAGTTTTTCTCCGATAATTATTCAAATCTACGCATTTGTTTAAATAATTCAAAAACTATTATTACAATCACTCATAGAAATGCTAAATTAAATTATAACTTATGATAATTAATTAAATTTTGTAAATTATTAAACTTTTTTTCGTATTTAAAATAACTCGTGACAAACGCATTATTGTTGACGATATGCTTATAACTAATAGTTTTAACCATTAATAATCATTTCGCTAATCTATCGCTTACTGTAGAAAGTTGTCGAAAAAACTTTCGTTTGGCGTAACAGTTAACTATTTAGTGGCTTATGATGACGATAAAACTTTAATAATTGGTGGTGTGATTGATAACACATTATTCGTACATAACATAACACAAACACACGTCAACTTTACTTTTTATTTTATTTGAGTATTGGCTGTTACTATGGAAACACATTTGTGAAGCGCGACTAATTAAATATATTTTATGTTCATTCAAAACACGCATAAAATTTTCGCTAAAAGTTTAAATAATTATAGTGTTAATTTTTTATGTTTAAAAGTTTAATATTAAATGTTTTTTATATATTTTATTTACAACTCGATTTGAAATAATAAAATTATTATTTTTTCGATGTGACACAAAAGCTTACTTACTGTCACTTTTATAAATTTATGTAAGTTTTAAGATATAACTTATAACAAATATCTCTTTCATCTGTCGATATAATTCTAACTTCAAATTTTTCTATCAATTAAAAGATTTATCGCATCAACAGAAAAACAAGTAAAAATAGTTGAAAAAATATTTAACTAAAACACAATAATCATGCTTTACACTGTCTTCAAACATTTCAGAGGTTAAATTTACACAAACCTGATGCTGTCCTATCATATCTTTTTCAATAACAAGAGCAAAGCTTTTACTGACGTGTGAGTGTGAGAAATTCAAAATACTTTTTTGCTGCCATTAATATTTGTATGTTATGGACATTTTTGATGCAATTTAATTTAATTAAACTATAGTCGATTTTTTGCGGGCATCGTATGTTTGCCAATTTGTAACTCAAAGATATTCTTTTAGTAAATTTGTTTACTACAAGCATATTAATTAAATAACATAAAAACTAAAACTTATAACTGCTATGAAATCGAATAATTTAGTGATTAAGTGATTTGAAATCAAGTTAACCTTATATTCTGTGTCACATAGACTATTCGCATAAAATACAATTGCATTATAATTAATAAATTATAATTTAAATTTATTTAATAAACTTATAATCGATAAAAAAATTTTTATTTAATTTATTTACAACTAAATTTACAAATTCATTGTATAGCTTTAGTTTCTCCTATAACTATAAAGTTTAAATTCTATAAAATAGTTTTATTTGATTTAAATAAATGATAGAGAGGGGGAATTTAAGCGACAAAATTGCGTAAACTAAACTAAATAAATGCGCATAACATTAAATAATAAATCATTTCCATTAGATATATGTCGATTAAACTAAAACAGTATCAAATTACATGGAATAAGAAAAATTTCAAGTGAGCACCGATTCGATAAAAAAATTAAATAAAAGGGTATTCAATAAAAGTAAAACTAATTAATTCAAATATTTATCACACGGAATATATTAACTTATTTATAATGCTTAGAAAATATTAATTTCTATGATTTGAATAATAGGGTTTGCAGTTAATAATACCGTATCATCAAACTTATAACATCTTTTTAATAATAGATCTGTTTAATAATAATAAAAAGAGTGTGTGTAACAAGAAATAGAAATCACTGATTTACTCGACCGTAACATCACTTTACGCCTAATTACACGATGAGAAGAGCACACTAATTCATTATAAAGTTATACCACTTTACATTTACATAATTTGAAATATTATTGTAATTAATAAATGTTGATTTGAAATTTTTAGTTAATTTTAAAAATATTTTTTAATTAATTAATTACAACGTTCAAGTTTTAGAGCGATATATTAAAATTTTTTTAACGCTTTCGAAACAATAACTTGTTTCAACTGTATCTGTCTTTTAGGGATTAAAGTCCCTGCAGGTAAATGTCATTGAGATTTTAAAGGGAAATGAAGAATAAAGTGGGGTTTGTTTTGCAGGGATTCTGTACAGAGATACGATGCGAACCAATGAGGGAAAGGACACACTGAAAACTAAACTAAAATTGATGAACAGTCAAATTGGCTCTCATTTGCTTATATTATTTATTAGTTAAGCACTTGAGAAAATTATTTTATGCACAGTTTTTCTCAAAGGTCTTAAGCTTTCAAATCATATGCAACATCTAAAGAGATAGAAGATCAAACTTTTTCACTAATAATAAAAAGTTTTGTTTTAATAAAACTGCTATGGAATACAACTTAAACTCAATTGGCGTTCAATATAATAGTTTCATAAATTATAATCAGCAATATTGCAATTTAGTTACAACAACACCAATCAGCAGTATTACTCAAAAGCCGCAATATTATCATCCGAGCCATCCATTAGTTGGCACATCGCCACTGCAACCACCAGTGCCTAATTCGCTTCAACCTAAACGATTGTGCGTTCTTCACTGCCAGCATAATGCCAATCTTGCGTCACTGTCCGGACCAGCAAATACTAGATCATCCGTCCCATCATCGTTCACTATAGAATCTATTTTGAATAATAGTAACAAAAATCAGGGCAAAAAAAGTGAAAAATTAGAAATCTCTAAACATCCTCAAACTAATGTTGCGTGTGATACACCTGATGAAGACGTTGTTTACAATTGGTTGCGGTGCACAAGATATAAACCACCGAAAGTAAAAAGTATGTGATTTTGCAAAAGTTTCAGTTATTGCGATTGTTGTTAATTGACTAATTTTAAATGTTAACCAGAGAAAGCAAACAACGCTGCAAAACGAAAACCACTTAATCGTGGACCGCGTATACCATTTACATCGTATCAAATTTCAGCACTCGAAGACAAATTTCGTGACACTCATTATCTGAGCAGTTTGGAGGTCACTCATTTGGCTAATAAATTAAGCCTAACTGAATCGAGAGTAAGCTTATATTTTTTCCTATAAATCTTTTTTATTAATTATACATTTATGCTCTTTGGACTATAAATGTCCAGTCATTTAAATGGTTTTTAATTAACTTAAAAGTTTTTTTCGATAATTAACTGCAAAAGTCGACACAAATAGTTATTTGCTTTTTGTGCAAATTTTTTTTGTCTGTCTAGGAATACAATTCTTAAAATATATTATCAGACATTATGTTAAATGTACTGATTTATTGTCACTTATTATTTTAATAATTATTCTTACTTGAAAATTGAGTGACAATCACCAAAACTTTAGTTTTAATTTGACTAATTAGTTTTGGTGATTGTCACTCAATTCTCAAGTAAGAATAATTATTAAAATACAATTCTTGTTTGCCATACTTTTTATAGTTTTTATTTATGTTCACGTGAAATGCAAACATAATAATAGAAAATATTATCTCTTACCTGACAGAAAGAAAATTTTTTCATAAAAATAATAATCGATTGCATCTTATCGTAAATATTTTTTAAAGCGTATACACAGTAAAAAATTGTTTATTCTGCATAATTTAAAAATTGCTTACAGAGAAAGTTTTCTCTATCAGTTGTCTAGTTTTCTCTTTATCTGGTTAAATTGTCTGCCACTCTCAATTCACTCTCTTACCGTTATATCTAAGCTAATTGAGTCATAATAAACACATTATTGCATTTAATGGAAAACTCTAAAGCAAGATTTATTGGTACCACAAATTTATTTAATTGCAATCCAAATTTTTTCCTTGTAAACAACAAGTCGATTCAAAATAAAATTAACTAAAATTAACGTTTATCGTATAATTAGGGAAGAATGATTGCGGGCACTGCCCGATTTTGCCCGAAATTGCCCACCGAAATGGATTTTTCATTTTCGGGCAACTGTCATTATTTCGGTCACTCTGCCCGAAAAAGTAATTTATAAAACAAAATTTTTACCATAAAACTATCATATTTCTGAAAACTAATGAATAAAATCTCTAAAAAAAATTTTCATCTATATTTGAAACAGCAAAATAAATTCTTAAAAGTTTATTTTATGGGTTAAAAAACTTACTATTAATGTTATATGCACTAAATATACCCTAAAAATATAAAATATAGCATAAATTAAAAAATCTTTATAGGTTATATAAGATTTTATCCTTTTGCCCGAAAATGACCGCCCGAATATCTCATACTATGGCTTTCTCATCGGGCTGAAATTGGAAATCTAAATTTTTGATTGCCCGCAAACGATCTTCCATACCTATAATTTAAGGCAAATTTACAATATAGCAAATGTTTTTTTTTTTTTGCAAAATCTGATGTGAAATACCCATCTATCTTACAAATGGACATCTGTTGAGACAAACTTTATTAATTGCATCCTTAAATCCTCTATTTTCCTCTTAAAAATGATACTGCACTAAACCAATGAAATTAACTAAAACTCCTCGCCGTATCCGAAACGTTCATATCCTAAACTTTTCATTGGATTTACTCGTCGGAAAAATAACAATAATGGACTTTCACCTAATTTTGCAAAACCCAGTGAACAACAGCGACAATTTACAAGGTTTATTTTTGGTTTATTTTTCTCTTTATTTATTAGAGACTTAAAAGGGTTAAAAGTGTATACCACTTTCCTAAATGATTATTTTTAAGTGTATGTCATTTTTGTGTGTAATATTGGATGTGTTGTTGAGCGACAATTGTTATCGATTGTTAGTTTTGGATTTACAGCTATCTCTTGAAATAAGGTACAGATTATGTCTGATTCATAATCGGTTTATTATCATTCAGCGTTTAAGCTCATGTATAGCAACGAATTATAGTACGTTAGATTTAATTCGCCCAGTGATCAGTAGCGCATACAGACTATCCTAAATTTTATCGAAATACAGTCAATTCTAGATATTTTATAGGCTTATATATTCATATACAGTATCTATAGTATTGTAGTATTGTAGTAATTCAATTTCCGTAAAATTTAAATTACTCAAAACTGAAAAATTATTGAAAAATAATTCAAATATACAGGCAATCTTCCTAACTGTAACATTTTTTTGAATAATATATTAATAATGTGTTATAAATATATAAACGAACTTTTACTGTAGTTATAAATATTTATGGGCAAACAGTGCTGAAAATTTGTTGAATGACCGGCAATGTTAGGCGCATCTGTTTCAGTGGTGACCGCAAAAACGTTTTGTGAGTCGGTTTTTATTCAAATCAAGATTCAAAAGACGAATTGTGACCCAAAGAGAATGGAATCGTTAAATTCATACTACGATACACCAAACTTTTTTCTATATAATATACTAATAATATTGTAGTGTATATTTCAAATAAAAATTTTTCTGTTCTCTCGCTGTCTCTCACTTTAAATATTGAACCAAAAACAGAGTATTGAATAGACTCTTTTTTAAATGATAGGGACATGATATGTATATGACAAACGCACACAATGATAGCATAATAGAAATGTATGTGCCATTGATAAAACTATGAATATGTAACTCATATATGTTTAATCAAGCATTCAGTTTCAATCAGAGTCGTCTGTCTCTCATTCATAGCTCTCTCCGCAGAGAAAAAATTTAAACAACATTTTTGCGTATTATAACTATAGCGAG